>CAUYON010038536.1:0-32021 GCA_963573935.1 Arctocebus calabarensis
TCAAGGAAATGCCATGAAGGATATCTGTAACAGTATGATCAAAATATTTCTGAATGTATATGAATCGTGCCCTGTGATTGCACCAATGTACATAATTATGATTCAATAAAATTATTAAAAAAAAATAAAAAAATAAAAAAAATATCAACAAAGTATTTGGGAAGGATGTGGTTAATGAATCCAAGTATACTGATGGTTTGAGAAGTACATCCAAGTATATTGATGGTCATTTCAATATTGAAAATGAGTCCCCTGATGAGTACTGAAAGCTGTAGTAGAAGCAAATCTATTTCAACCTACATGTGAATTAGCAGCAAGGTTAGCTGTTACCATTCCAACAATATTGGACCATTGGAAACAAATTGGAATAGCAAAGATGCTAAATAGATTGGTTTCACGTGAATTAAATAAGTGTCAGAAGACAAATCATCCAGAAGCTTGCCTTTCTTTGATGTCATGATGCAAAAGTGAACGCTTTCTCTACAGTATTGTTACATGTGAAGAAAAATGGATTCTTTTTGACAATTGCAAGCATTCAGTACAATGGTTAGATAAAGATGAAATGCTGAAACATAATCCAAAACTGAATATTCATCAAAAACCTAATGGTGTCTGCTTGGTGGTCCAGCGCTGGTATTACCCACTACAGTTTCATGAATTCTGGTCAGTCAGTTACAGCAAATGTCCACTGCAACCAACTGGATGAAATGAGGAGGCTTGAGATAAGCAGCTGAGAGTGGTCAACAGAGCAGGCCGATCCTCTCATACGAAACGCTTGACCACATGTCACACAAACAATGCTATTCAATCTACAGAAGCTGGACTTGGAAAATGTCATCCACTGCATTGACCAGACTTTGCACCAACCGACTGCCACTTCCTCTATGCTTTGGACCACTTCTTGCAAACCAAAATATTTGATTCTCAGTAAGCTGTGGAAATGCCTTTTGTGATTTCATTGCCACTTGCTCTCCAGGCTTCTTTGCTGCTGGCATAAGCAAGCTACTTTTAAAATGTCAAAACAATGTTCATAGTTTAGACTCATACTTTGATCAGTTGTACTGCTTCTTGTTTGAAATATAATAAAGTAAACTTTTGATTCAAACTCGGATGTTTTAGATTTAATGACCTAATAGGATGAGAAGCAATTAGATGGTTTGCATTTTATCAAAACCCTGCATTCTGTTCCTTTTTTTAATGTGTTCTAACTAAATATGGGATTTTAAAGGTCCTAATAATCCAGGTACAATTGGTTTTTGCAAAAGACCTTTTCTATATTTCATTGGAATGACTCCACTCAGCATAGCAGGGTTTCAGCGCATGTGGTTTAGGTATAGAATGGGCCAATTGGGAAATGATAGTATCTTTTAGTTGCAGAATCAGTCACTGATTTAGAGTCACCTTATTTAGCATAGAGTCATCTTGTCACCAGGTTGGCAGGTGTGCTACTTTTGTTTCCCAGATACCCTAATGACTTTACAGTGTAGCCCAGCCACGAGAAAACATATAGAATATCCTGAAGTTGAGTAATATCTATTTTCTGTTTTCCTCTAAACGATCATAATGTGATTTTTGTAAAACATCTCCTTGAACTCTAACACTAAGATTTTTGGCTCTAGAGTATAGCAGATATGACATAGAAAATTCAATGGAAAGCTATGAATTTGGAATTTAAATAAAGTAGCACTTGCAATCTGGGTGTTCTTTTCCTATCATAAACTAGCACCTTGATTTACCTCCAACCCTGAAGTAGCAGGCCTTAATCAACACGATGGCAAAAAGCCAAGCCAAAGCTGATACACGCAGAACAAAGCACTTGCCAAACACCAGAAGGAGGTCACTGGTACTTGTGCAAGTCTAAAATGTTAGTGCAGGATTTCTAAGCAAAAAGGTTCATAAATCAGGGAAATGTAGAATCATGTAAAATGGAATCAATCATAGCATTCTCTATAACACTCTCTATATAAAGTGACCAAGCTTTGTTTTCTTGGGGAAATCATCAAATGAATTTCATTTGCATGTATTTAATTTGGGTAGTTTAAGGATATTTAAAAAGACCTCAATACTGATGAGTTTTGCTTGAAGAAATATACTCAGTTATGACTCAATGGGAATTATAATTGCTATTACTTCCTAAACAACTAGCAATTTTACTTACAAACTTGAACAAAATTTTATAAGGAAAAATAAAGGAAATAATAACCCAGAGACAAATACCTCAGTTACTAGTAAAAATACCTATGAGAAATTATTAACATCTATGAAATTTATACACATTTATCAAATGTTATTAAGTTTTAATAAGAAACAAACTAGTTTTTAATACATTATACCTTATGTTCATTTTAATTGACATATTTCTTCAAGGCAGTAATTGTTAGAATTTTAGTAAAATTAAAGCTATTTAACTTTAATTTCAGTTTTGATTTGTTTTTTTTTAAATAGGGAACTAATAATGAGATGATGTGTCTTTATAGTTAAATACACTAGGTAAATACAGTACAGCAGTTTACTGAAGTAACCAAAAATCACCCAGGGAAAAAAAAAGGATTGACCTAATGGTGTTACGATTTTCCCTGTGCATTTTGCAATCAAATAAATATGTACCATGGAAGACTTAATCAAAAGAAATCTTCCAGTGTAGCAAAACCTCACATACTGATTAAGGGAAGGAAAGTGGAGGGAGATACCAGTATGACTTATTAAAACAGATTATGGAATAGTTTTTAAAACATTCTGTGCAGTGGAATATGACTTATCATTTGAGAACAGACCAGGAATAAGAAGATGTGATTGTGCCCCATGATTGCACTAATGTACACAATTATGATTCAATAAAAAAAAAGAAGATGTGCAATTTAGTCCTAGTTTCATTGTGTATTAGCTTATGACTTTAGACAAGCTCTATTCTTTCAGACTTGAGTTTTTGTTTTGTAGAGCTGATATAAAAATAGCTCCTTTGCTGGTCTCACAGGGCTGATGCGATTATCAAATGAGATGACCAGTACAAATGGAAGTAGTTTGTAAACTGTTCAACGATGGAAAAATGTGAAGTGTCATTATTGTATTCAAGTACATGCAGCAGCAACCAAGACTAATGAAGATTTGCTTGACAATGACCTCAAGGAATTTAATGAGTAATTGACTATGATTCAAAATTGACACATTAACTATATAATCACTGCTTCTTGAGTGATCAAAAGCTGTTTCTCTTGAGTAAGCCATCCTCTTCACAGTCTTTTCATCATTATTAGTGAAGATGACAATCTATTTTTTGCTTTTAAAGTACAAAGGAAAATTTCAGTCAACCATTAGCCCACATGTTTGCATCAATTCAATTTTAAAGCAAATGGTTACTATGTCCTGAATCTATAGGCAATAATCTAGTTTACTTTTCCTTCAAAGAGTTTTGGACTAGTTGAGACATGAGCTATGACTATACATAACTACAAGATGTTCCAAAGGTCACCCCTAACATTACCATAGACATAAGGAAAATGGGAAATTGCAGCTAAATGTACCTTTATTTACAAAATATTCATTACAAAATTTTATAAAGAGGTGGCAAACATGTAGAGAATAGTTTGCAAATGTGTTGTAAATTTTATAATAAATATTTTGTAAATAAAAGTATGTTTAGCTACAATTTCCTATTTTCCTAATGTATGGTGGATTTAGAAGTAATATTTTGGGACACCGTATGTAATAAAAATGAAAATATGAAATAATTTCACAAAATTAAATAATGTTTGTAGGATTGGCCCAAAGTGCTGTCAATACTCAAAGGAATTTGAGGAAAATGAAAGGCTATTTCTAGAAAAATATGTAGAAAAAGTTTTATAGCGAACATAGAATTTCATCAGATAGATTTGGTTAAAGAGCATATTTTAGGCAACAGACATCAAACATGAAAGTTAAAAGAGTGTGATTACTAGTCTCATTTGATACATTTCATGGGTGTGGAGGGGAACTATGGATAGATCAGAAAGGTTTTTGAAAGCAAAAAACAGAACAAAAGGTCAATAAAAGAAACAAGAAGCATACTTATTTTCCTCTTAGGAGTTCACGTCTTATTATTTTCTTCTTTTAACAAAAAGCAATGAGTATTCTGTAAACAATACAAAGAAGCAGAAGGTGAAAATAATCATTTAAATTATACAGTGACTCTTTTGTGTTCTAATTCACAATATATAGATTAAGAAATCCACTTTAGAGAGGGTAAATATGGTCCAGATTCATTGTCATAGGCTGAATGTGTCCTCCTTCAACAGGCATGTTGAAACCACAAATACCAAAGTGACATTACTAAGGGCTTTTGGGAACAGCCTCATTAGATTTAAATGAGGCCATAAAGGTGTAGCCCTCATGGTGCCCTTGATACCAGTGTTCTCTCTCTTCTTATCCCCCTGCTTCCTGCTCTGGAACAAAGAGGTCCTAGGAGAACAAAGCGAGAAGGCAGCCAAGTAAACCAGCCAGAGAAACCTCCCCAGAAACTGATTATGCTGGCGCTTTGATCTTTAACTTCTGACTTCTGGAACTGTGAGAAAAAAAAGTCCATTGTTTAAGCCATCCAGTTTATAATATTTTTATATGGCTGCTTGAACTGACTCATGTAGCTGACAAGTATGAGTTAAAACTCAGGCTAACATTCTAACCATGAGAATAAATAAAAAGAATATAATCTACTCCCCAAAGTAAATAATAATTAACAACAACAATAATAACAGCAACTAGGCAATGTTCTAAAGGTATTAACTCATCACATCTTTACGATCAAGTTATAAAGTTGGTTCTACTATTATTTCCTAATACACTAATATAATAATTCAAAAACACATTATAAAAAGAAAATTTAAACCTCAAAATAATAGGGAATGACTAATTATCTAAGTTGAATTAATCTTTTAACAATGATAGGTTGGATTCAATATACAGAGTGATACTGTACACAATTATAAATGAAATAATAAATTTAGGTGGGTTTTTTTTTTGGTTTTATTTTATTTTATTTTGCTTATAATTAATTCCTAAGCCAGCAGTGTTCTTGGAACAAAATTATTGCAATCTCATGCTTCAGATACTCATGATAAAACATTATGATTGTCTTGAAATAGAAGAACTCAAATGTGTGACAGGCATATACACATGGGAAATGAATATGCAGGCTGCCTGGCTCTGAGAAATGTTTATTTGTTTAGAAACCTAAACTTGAAGTTTTGCAAGGAAATTCACAAGGAGATACCTGACCGTCTGAGTGTTCTAAAGCACACACAGCCATCACACATTATTGTTGCTGAAACTGCAAGGGTTTTTCAGACTAAGTTTGACCGATGGTTGCACAAAGAGCCAAAGAGCCAATTACTGAACCAAAGAAGATTGCTAAGGAAGAAAGGAATTTGTAATATAATAGATGGTCTTGTCTGGAGAATGGAAGAGGCTGCCTCAAATCCATATCACAGACCAATGGAGATCATGGTCTTTTAAAGGTGGGGCCACATGTCTTGGGGGAAGGTCTTGGTGTAACTAACAAGGAGAGTTACACCTTGCATTAGTGGTAGATTGTAGGAGAACAGTTAATCTTGGTGTCAGGCAGTCAACCCATGCACGTTCAGAATCCCAAATCCTTTTACTGTGCAGAAAATCCACTATTTCTGGGAAACAACTCAAAAGGTCAAGTAGGTAATTAAAGGAGAGAATTATAAAAAAAAAATCATTGAAATTTGTTCATGGGGCCAGTTACATTATTATATAGAGAATAAATTATCTTAGTTAAGTAAAGACCTTGTCACAGTGGAAAAATTGCTAAAGGGGAAAGATGCATACTTATTCACCAACTTGGAAAAATCATAAAAGGGCTAGAAAAGCATAATCAGTGGTAACTGAAAAAATAATATGAGGGAATGAAAGAACAGACAGTTCTTATAAAATTATAATAGCTTTAAGAATTAACATTAAGAAGGATCAATTCGAATTGAATGAATCAAAGCTTTACTTAATTAAGCCTACTTCTCTCTTCAAGCTGCCTTCCACCTCTCCACTAATCTTGTGCATTGTTTCATCTTTTTATGTTTTTGTATCCCATTCTCCTTTTCTCTTTTGTCCTCAAAGTTCTTTAGTTTGTTTCTGAAAGGCAGCCATTTTGGTTTTTGAGCAGAAAATCTCATTTTAGGTCATTTCTCCAATTCTACAAAAACAGTTCTTAAAAATTAAACAATAAAAACAATAATAAATTTGTATAAAGTTTAAGCCCAATTCATTTTTGATAATGTGATACTAAGTGCTTTAATCAAACAGCTTAAGCCCCTAGGAACCAATTCATCATTCCAGAGTATGAACCAATAAAGTGCATGTCTTATATCTATAAAATCAATTTAACAAATGCATGTATTCCTGTTTTGTTAGCAAGATCAGATTAATCACAAAACATTAATATAACAATGTAAATTATATACTTACAGAATTGTCTACAAGTAATGGATCCAATAAAGAACATCCTACTTCCCAGCCTAAATTCTAAAACACATGAGATGAGACACAAGGAACAGTGAACAGAGACCCAAATAAATCCTTTGGTAAAAATATTTTGTTAGGAAAACTGGCATACATCTGCAGGCATGTGGGATTCCTCACTAAATCTCAAGATTTGGCAACCTAACTGGTTAACTTGAGACTGAGGAGACCTTCATATTTATAGAGGCAGGGCTTGTTTGTGGAGAAGTGGGGATGAGACTGATCACTCACAGGAAGTCATTTTTTTTTTTGTTTTTTTTTAACCAAAAAACTCATTCTTAGCAAGGGAAAACATCCCCAGTAGCAGTCAGCTTTTAAGGAAAAAGCAAAGGTCTTTGTTTTTTATCTTATTTGTGTGGTGAATTACATTTATGGATTTATATATGTTGAATCAACCTTGCATCCCTGGGATAAAACCCATGTGATCATAATGTATAACTTTTTTTTTTTTTTTTTTTTTAGACATAGAGTCTCACTTTATTGCCCTCAGTAGAGCGCCACAGCATCACACTGCTCACAGCAACCTCCAACTCCTGGGCTTAGGTGATTCTCTTGCCTCAGCCTCCTGAGTAGCTGGGACTACAGGTGCCCACCACAATGCCAGGCTACTTTTTTTTTTGCAGTTCTGCAAGGGCCAGGTTTGAACCG
The DNA here is from genome assembly GCA_963573935.1 of Arctocebus calabarensis. NCBI lineage: Eukaryota > Metazoa > Chordata > Mammalia > Primates > Lorisidae > Arctocebus > Arctocebus calabarensis. The sequence continues at coordinate 7,159 of CAUYON010038536.1, forward strand.
CCACCTTGGTATATGGGACTGATGCCCTACCTACTGAGCCACAGGTGTCATCTGATATATAATTTTTTTATGCATCTCTGTATTCTGTTTGACAGGATTTTAGTGAATATTTTTGCATCAATATTTATTAATATATTAGCTTATAGTTTTCTTTTTTTCTCGGATCCTTTCCTGGCTTGGAATCTGGATGATATTTGCTTCATAGAATGTGTTGGGGAAGATGCCTTCCTTCTCTGTGTTTTAGATTAGGTTATGCAATATAGGTACTAGTTCCTCTTTGAAGATTTAGTGAAATTCTGGTGTGAAACTATCAGTTCCAGGGCTTTTCATTTTTAGAAGATTTTGTATTGTTAATGCAATTTTATTGCTTGATATAGGTCTACTCAAAATTTCTAATTCTTTCTGGATGAGTTTGGAAGGTGGTTTGTTTCCAGCTATTGGTTCATTTCCTTTACATTTTCAAATTTCAGGGAATAGAGTTTTTTGTAATGATACATGCCTATGGCTTTCTTTCAAACTCTGTTAGGTCTGAGGGGACAGATTGTCCAAGAGTATTAAGTGATGTGATGTTCCTCTATGTGCAAAGAAACATCACAAGTTAGGAAAAGGTATTTCCCCGCTCACAATCAATATACACTGATAATGCAGTCTCAACAGAGGATATTTGATTCATCAACTCAGAGTTTTTTTGATCCAGGTCCCCACCTCCAATGTCATACAAAAGATAATTATGTTGGTGGAAAATTGTCTTTTTATTCCAAAGGTGTAATAAAAATAATCAGATTGTCTCACATCTACTAAGATAGCTTTAATAAAACCATATAAAATAACAAATGTTGGAGAAGATGTGGAGAAATTGGACTCTTGTGCATTGCTGGTAAAAATTTAAAATGGTGTAGCCACTGTGGAAAACAGATTGTTGTTTCTTCAAAAAGTTATACATAAAATTATTATATGACCCTACAACTCTACTCCTAGGTATATGTGATTGTTAATTTTATGTGTCAGTTTAGCTAGATTCTGGTGCCTTTACTGGGTCAAATGCCAGTATAGATGCTGTTCAAGGTATTTCTTAGATGTGATTAACATTCACATCAGTAGATTATGAGTAAAGCAGATCATCCGCCATACTTTGAGTGAATGGATTTTATTTAATTAGTTGAAGGCCTTAAGGCAATGTTTTCCAATCTTTTTTTTATCTCAGGACACTTTCTTTCCCAACACACTTGAACCTATGGTTAAGTTCCACACTTAAATTATGTTGATTTTAAAAAGAGTAAGAAAAAAAAAGAATATGCTTACTATGCTTTGCACTTCTTTTGAAAATAATTTAATTAATGATCTTTGAAAATTTTCATGGCACACTGAAGAACCTCTCAGGGCACACCAGTTGAAAATTACTGTCTTAAGGCCTTAAGATCAAAGACTGAGAGTTCTAAAAGGAAAAAGTGGTCTATTCAAGGCTGCAACATAGAAACTCTGCTCTAGTTTCCAGCTTACTAGTCTGCAGATATTATCAGAATCATCATGGAGTTACTGTGTCAAACTTGAAAAAAATAAATAAAGCCCAAAAACTAAAATGGGGGACACCTCACACACACAAATGCACACATATACACATGCCTATAATGAGAACTATTAAAAAGAGTCTCGGAAGGGCTTTCACACACATATGCCTGTACAAAAACTTTTGGCAAGTACTTTCAAACTGTAGCTTGCTACATGGGTCACAAAGACGACTACCTGTATGCCAAAGAGTGTTTGCCTGACACACTGTCTCCAATAATGAATTTGCATCACCTCCTGTGATATTTCCCTGTAATCAATGTTTTTTTTATATCATGTGCGATTTACTCTTTTGCCTTTGAAAGCTTCCCCTTGCCTTAGCCTCTTTGGATATATCCACAGTCCCTAAAGCATCTTATATTTGCAAATCCTAGCAAAATCCTGAACAAACTCATGATGATTGGAAATTTCTTGCTGTCTGCTATTTAGATTGACAACATCAAGTCTTACCTGAATTCACCAGCCTCCTCAGTCATATGAGGCAACTTCTTAAAGTCTCACTCCTTCTCTCTCTGTATATATATCTGTATGTACACACACACACACAGAGTTCACCTTTGAACAATGCAGGGGTTAGGACCCCTGACCCCCATGCAGTCTAAAATCTGCATACAACTTTTGACTCCCCCACATTTAACAACTTACAGCTTTTGTTGACCAGAAGCCTTATTGATAACAGAAATAGTTAACAGGCATTAAGTATGTTATATACATTATATAGTGTATTCTTATAATTCAGTGAGCTAGAGAAAAGAAAATGCTATTATGAATATCAAAAGGAAGAGAAAGTATATAGCTTATTGATTAAGTGCAAGTAGATCTTTATTAAAGTCTTCATCCTTCCCGCATTTATGTTTATTGGGCTGAGAAGAAGGTAGAAGAGAAAGGGTTGGTGTTGCTGTCTCAGAGGTGGCAGAGGTAGAAGAAAATCCACACATAAGTGGACCTGCACATTTCAAACCTGTACTGTTCAAGGGTTAGCTGTCTGCATGTGCATGTATATGGGTTAAGACAATTAAGTTTGTGAACTTGCTGCCCGTGAACTTACATTAGCAGCACTGTACAATCTGGTAAGGTTTTGTAACCTCACAGCTGTGTTTGTATTGATGTGTGGCTATGTCTTGATGAGTGACGTTCATTATTATTGTTGCATGTTTTTGTGTGTTATTGTGAGGATGTCAGAGCTTGAATTAGAGCAAAGAACAAACATTAAATGTCTCGTTAAACTTGGCCAGAGTGGAAGTGAAATCAGGGACATGTCAGTCCAAGTTTATGGGCATAATGTCATGAGGAAAACAGCAGTGTACAAATGGATTAAATGTTTTACAGAGGGGAGAGAAAGCATCATTGATGAAGAGAGGTCAGGGCATCTGGTAACAAGCAGAGCTGATAAAAACATTCATCAAATTGTGTGTCACAGTCATTGGCTGACTGTGAGAAGCACAGCAAACCAAGTAAATATCAGGAAACAGGATAACCTTAACTGAAAATCTTTGCATGAGAAAGTTGTGTACAAAAATGGTCCTGAAAGAGAGACCTGATTAACACCGTCTGTGAAGGCGTTTTTAAGCCAGTAAACAGATAACTGTATCAGAATACCCACCCTACTCACCTGATCTGGACCTCAGTGACTTTTTTCTTTACTCAGAGAAAACATAAATATTGAAAGGAAGACATTTTGATGACATTCAAGACATCCAGGATAATATGATGACAGCTCTGATGGCCATGCCAGAAAAAGAGTACTAAAATTGTTTTGAAAGGCGGACTAGGTACTGGTATTGGTGCAAAAGCTTCCCAAGGGGAGCATCTTGTAGGTGACCATAGTGATATTCAGCAATGTAATGCATTTTCTAGGATGAATTTGTGAACTTGACAGATCTTGTATGTATACAAGGACTTTCCAAAAAGTAGGCAACCATTGTTTTTCATATTATATAGCTGAATACTCTTCAGGCAACATACACACACACACACACACACAGACACAAACAAACACATATACCCCCCCACACAAATATATGGAATTGAAAAAAGATACTGAAACAAATGCTGTGGATGAATGTTACTAGAAGCACTATTCACAGTAGCAGAAAGGTGGAAAACTCCTCAAATGTTCATCACCAACAGATGAGTGGATAAACAGAATGTGGTAATCCATGCACTGGAATATTATTCTGCCATAAAAAGGAATGATGTGCTGATGCATGCTACAACACAAGTGAACCCCCAAACAGATGACAAGTGAAAGAAAGCAGACACTAAAGTCACATCCTTATGATTTCATTTACATGAAATATGAAGAAGAAGTAAAGCCATAGATACACAAAGCAGATTTGTGGTTGCCAGTGGCTATAGACAGAGGCAATGGAAATTGGCCACTTAGTAGGTACATGGATTCTCTTTGTGGTGATGAAAATGTTTGGGAATTTGATAAAAGTGGTGATTATGCAATATTGTGAATGTTCTAAATGTCACTGAATTATACCCTTTAAAATTTTATGTTATGTAAATTTTACCTCGATTTTAAGATTGCAGTAGAACTTGGTGATCTATTAGACACAGAGAATCAGAGGGCAGGGTGAAGGGGAAGATAAACACAGGGGAGGTGTCCAGAGTCTGAGTGTGTGGGTGGCCAGATTCCATTAATAACATGAGGAGCTAGGATTTCTAGAACAAGAGGGACATGCTGAGATTGATACTATGGGGCATTCAGATGTAAAGAAGCTGAAGGGTACACATATACACACACAAAGAAAAATTGAGACAGGTGACAGATGGGAGCAAACGTCGTAAGTAGGAGGGAAATAGTCTTGTCCTTTGTCTCAGTAGTCCTTTCAGATGTCAGAAGTGACGTCTCTGACTCTGTGATGATTTTTATTTAAGATTACTGACAGCAAAACTATTTAAAACAGTGTGAAGGTAATATACATGTAAAATAATATTTAGTATTATATTAACTATAACACTACATAATATTAATTAGTATAATATATATACCATGTGTCTAATTAATACAGCACTGGCTTTCATCTTGCATTTGTGTTACACTAGTGCTTTTTAGAGCAGTGTCCCATGGGAGACTTCCTTTGGATCGTTTGTTTCAGTCCTATGAGGTAGCATGAGAAACTTGAAGCTCTGAGTAATACCGTTCCTGAGGTCACGCTGATCTCTCCTTCTCTCAACCTCCATGCTCCATATTCCTATCTTAGATTAGAATTCATGTTTGGGGTCTGTCTTGGGGAATCAATTCAAGGTTTTTCATTTAATTTTGACTCAGTATCAAGCTTTAAAGTCCAAAATATTCAGAGATATTTTACAACATAGTAAATCTAAAACTTTATTTGCATCATATAGCTACTTTGCCTCAGTGGACATTTTTAATTTAGTGAAATGCATGCTGCAGAGTTTATGAACTATGATAGATAAATCTTTGATTCTGAAACATTTTTGACATTTTCATTGCCTAATATAGTAATTCCTTTTTTTTCTCTGTCTGGAACTAAAATCAAGAATTTGAAAATAGCCCTAGTTCTGACTTTTCCCTGCTGTATAATTCATCTGAGGCAGGATCATCATTTTCAGCTTCGAGTCAGTATGAGAATCAGCAGTCTCTAGGGTCTTCTCTGGCTCTGGCATTTTATAATCCCATTATCTATTTCACTTTGGTAGGCCTACTCGATAATTAAGTCTAAGTAAGTTTGATTTGTTTAGATTTTTCTTTGCACACAGCCTTTTTCATTCCATATTATGTTTGTTTAAAAATTATAGCTGTGGAGACATGTACTCAATGCTTTAACCCAAGGGCTTCTTGAAAATTCTGAATTATTTTCAAATACGATTGTTTGTTTAGAAACAGCTCTCCATGTACTGCCTCACAACTTATTTTTTTCTCTTAATTTTTTAAACACATATATAGAATAGACAGGATTGTCAATCCATGTGTTTTTCCTTTCTTTATCCTTAGCTGATAGTATTATAAACTCATAACAGTGTAAAGCCTAGCAATGTTCAAACTTGTCTTTTAGAAAGAAAAGTAAATATTTTACAAGAAAAATGAACTCAAACTCTTGTACTAATTTCTATATTCCCTCCAAGGTATCAAACATGATGGGAGAAAGAACTTGCCAAAATCTGTTTTCTCTTTTTCTTAGGCACGTGTGATTTTTATAGGTGGTCAAAGAAGATGTTTTTTCCTGTGAGCTCTCTCAGTATGCCAGATAGCGGGGACTTTGTTACAATAAATGGAAGGCCTTTCTTTGTATCTTATTATAATGGAACTGATTAACAGAAAAAAAAAAACTTGTTTTAAAGATATGTTTTTAAGCCATAGTCATTTTGAAATAAACTAAAAAATAGTTCTAGAGATCCTAATACATTAAGAAAGAGAAATTTATTAAAGCGTATCTTATAAAACAGATTGCAGTAGTATGAAAACTCAACACAAATGAATATAACTGAATTTATAATAAGTTGAGTACCCTAAAGGCACGTGATCCAGGACACCATAGCACAGCACCCTAGTGACAACATGGTGGAAAAGTGTTGTAAACACAACTACATGCAATACAATTTTGAGGTAGAATGGAAATATGTGACATTGATAGGCATCTTAAGTAGCTTTCTGTATTTTTAGAATGTTTTAGCACAAGTAAACAAACTGAACTTGAACGGTCTAAAATAATGAAGATATTTATTAGGTCTCACAAGAGGAAATCCTGAGATAGAACCGGTTGAATCCAGCAGTTCATAAATGTCTTCAAGGCTGAGCTTCCCCTCTGCTATCCACCCGGGGTGTCACTTGATTCCTCTCGTATGTGGTTACAGGATGGCTGACTTTTTCACGTCTGGTGAAGCCACATCTTCCAACAAATGCTTCTTGTGCCAAGTTGGGTCAGGTGTTCGTTCTAAAGCTAATCACTGCTAAAAGGGATGAGAATACCTTATATCTAAACAGGTCATGTCCTAACTAAGGTAATTTCCCCAACTCTACAAAACGCATTTTGATATTCAGTGGAGGAGGTTGGTCTGGATATTTGGGAGGAAACTTCAGAATGCCCTACAGACACCTAAGTGGACCTGCTGTGCCTTGGAGGCCCGTCAGTGCTTATCACGCCACTATGCATGCACAATCCTCCTACCATGAGTAGGAATGAAGAAACAAAGGGAACTACAGACATTAGGCATCTCAGCTGTTCTTCTCATCTTGTTTTCAAGTTAGGGTGAATTAGTGGCTTGGCAAGTCCACTTGCCAAACAATTCCAAGAATCAGAGATTAGTGAGCAATTTCGGATCATGGTATTCTTACTTCTGACCCCGAGAGGCTTTTTCTCAGCACAGGCAATGTTAGCTGGGTGTCATGAGAGTGAGGAGCAGGCTGCCCGAGCAAACAGCGTGTTGATGAGGAGGGAAATGGTCCCATCAATAGTCCAGACCCGAGTGTCATTGTGGAATCATTCACCACCTGCTGCAGATAATTTGCTCCCTTTCTAGTGGCCATGAGAAGTTCCTGGAATCAGTGTGGAGTGAGGACAACACCCACAGCACAGTGAGTAATTCCTTTAGAAATTCAGGCAGGAAAGGAAAGCACAGACCAGGTTTTCAGCTCAGTGCATTTCTCCCCCCGATCCCCAAGGATTAGAGCAGGGGAACAGATTCATTCTTAGGTGAAAAAGTATTTTCCTCACCCTGGTGTGGGCTGAAAATCTGCCATCTCTGATCTTCTCTCCATTTTCTGTCCATGTGATGAACTTGAGAGTGACCCTTCTGGCCAAACTGAAAAGCTCAAGTTAGTTTGTTAATGTTTACTACACTACTGTTTGAAGATTCTTATAGGTTCATTTAAACTTTTTGTTGCTATTTTCCTTCTGTAATAATGATCATTTCCTATTGTTTCTATTCAATTTCTCCTTATTCAGAGAAATTGTTATTTATCTTCAAGAGTTTAAGCACCAAAGAGGAAATGCCCGTAAAATGATTAGATAAATAGCATTTCAATAATTTTCATGTACCAGGTATTATTAGAAATACTATTAGAGGGGTGGTGCCTGTGGCTCAGTGAGTGGGGTGCTGGTCCCATATACCAAGGGTGGTGAGTTCAAACCCAGCCCTGGCCAAACTGCAAACAAACAAACAAAAAAAAAGAATAAATAAATAAACTTCACTTAAAAAAAAAAAAAAAAAAGAAATACTATTAGAAATAGTTTTAGAGGCTACACATATATTAAGTGGTATATATATATCATTTAATACTCACAAGTGTATGACATATAAAAATTATTTTAGTATCTTTTAATATCCTCATATATAACAATGAAGAAACCTAGGACAGAAAAGTGATGTTTCTTGCCCATGACAGGATACAGAGTGACAGACATAGGGAGCAGCCCACAGAGCCAGGCTTCAGAGCCTGTGCTGTCAGAGCTACGCTGTGCCACTGTCTAGGCTTCTGACCGCAAACCTGCCCCTCCTCCCCTAAGAGCACCAGCTTTGTGAAGTGGTGGCATCATGTTCCAAGTGCTCCCACCATCTCTGTCTCCATCCCTGCATTCCTCAGCCACCTAGCACATCCCGCTGAGCACCTGCTCTTGCCTGACTGCTTGCCCGATGCTGAGGATCTGGTAAGCTAGACCCACAGGCTCCAGCTTTGCCATAATGAGCCTCAGATTCTCCCAGAAATTCTCCTGGGAACCGCAAGAAATGTTGGTAATGATCCTTCTACAAATGATGCCCTTTTGGCCTCCTCTTCCCCAAGTAGAACATTCCTGATTATCACAACATTTCCTTTCTTGCTAAGGGCATGCAGAGGTTAAAGCATAGTTTTCTGTACCTTGAAAGTGCTGAAAGAATAAGCCCAATCCATGGGAGAAATTAAATCTATGATGACATGAATGGCAAGATTTTTATCCTTAGAATGTCAAAGGTTTTGGGTAGACATTTTCTAAACATGTTGTATGACACAATTTGTCTGGTTTAGGAATTCCTCTCACATGCTCTTTTATCATATATGAGGTGGGAATCTTGCACATTCATCACTAGAATTTTTATGGCCTTTACAATATATTCCTTATCATAGAATTGAGGTAGATAGTATAACAAATATGGCAGCGAAACATCAGTCTGTGGTCTGTCATCTTTCTTTCTCCAGTCTTACCTTAATTCCTGCATTTATTTGTTAGAATTATTTCATATGTTAATACAAAACACCAATAGAGACCAGGAAGTGGGATGTGAGAAACGCTGAGAATGATTACAATGGTCTAAAAATAGTCCAAGTCCTTGGGTCATTCCTCAGACCCTTATTTTTCTGCCTACTCTTTAACCTTTGATCTTATCTCTTGCCACCTCCCCACAGACAATCCTCAACTCAAGCCGTTTGGGGCTTTTGTTCATGATAACATATCAACATTGGTTTATTTATTGTGACAAACCATGCTAATGTAAGGTGTCAACAGTTGTGATTCCTCGATCAGGGCCTGTTGTTTCATGCCTCAGTTACTCTGCTCAGCGACTCCCTCCTGCCTCAAGGCCCAGCCCCTCTCATTGCCTATTTCTACACTGTCCCTTCATGCTCTGCTCTGGTCCTCACTGACTCCAAGTCTATTCTGCAGGCTTCCTTTTTTTCCAATGGCCCTTTAGCAACCCACACTTAATTCATTTAGTGATTCTCATGCTGCTCTAGGCGCTAGCCCCACTATTCAGTGAGATTCCTTCCACAAAAGACTGCATCCTGTTCATTTCTTTTTTTTAAAGATTCGAGGTAAAAAACTTTATTGCATGCGTAGTTCATAGTCATTTGAGTCATTTGAGTACTTACTCAGATGATAAAACTCTACTGGAACTCTGTGTTCGGACACACACGATTGAAATCTGAGGATTCAAAAGAATACCCTCGCCTTTTTCTTTCTGAGGGAGCACAGTCACTGCCTGTTCGTTTCTGTATCTCAGTTCCTGGTTCACAGCAGATGCCCAACAGATGTGTGTTGATTATGAAAAGAATCCCTGAAAATCTTTCTCCCAGAATCAGGCTTACAGGCTTAGATCAGGATAGCCCTACAGAAATGGAAACTAGGGGGCTTGAAGGACTTCAGTAACTGGGTTGGAGAGAAATCCTCTTCCTATAATCTTAACATCAGTAAGCACAGCTCCCCCCTCTTATACCTCCTAGACAGAGACATTTGTCTGTTCTTCTTGCCTTGTAACACACTAAACATGCGCTGTCACTCATTGACAAAACATCTTAGGTTGACCTGTAGTGCGTGACGCACACTCAGGACGGGACTGTTCCTAAGGAATATCCTCCAAATTTCTCTAACTTCACAACAAACTCAATCACATTATCCAGGCATATCCTGTTATCCCTTCTTTTCCTTACCCATTGCCCAACTATGTTATCACTCTAGTCTTTGTTTCTTTTTAAAATTTTTTTAGTTCAGAATAGTATAGGGATACAAACATTTTAGTTACATAAATTGCTTTTGGACAGTTTGAGTCAAAGTTTTAAGTGTGCTCATCACCCAGATAGCGTGTGTTGTGCCTGTTAACTGTGTGTTTATTCATTCCCTTCTCCCCCCATTCTACCTGCTTGATTCTGATGAGTGTTATTTCTCCTTGTACACATAAGTGTTGCTCCATTAATTCCAATTTAATAGTGAAAACATGTGCTATTTGTTTTTCCATTCTTGTGCTACTTCACTTAGAAGAATGATCTCCAGTTTCATTCAGGTTAATGCAAGAGGTATTAGTTCACTCTTTTTTAAAATACTATTTTTGATAACTTTTTCACTTTAAAATAGTTTTAGATTTATAGAAAAAGTTTAAAAGGTAACAAAGAGAGTTCTCATATATTCCACACTCAGTTTCCCCTATATTAACCTCTTATATTAACATTGTATATTTTTCATGATTAATAAGCCAGTATTGATATATAAGTAATGAAAGCCTATATGTTATTCATATTTCATTAGGTTTTAGAAGAATATTTTATTTTTATTTATTTATTTATTTATTTATTTATTTGAGACAGAGTCTCCCTTTGTGGCCTTGGGTAGAGTGCCATGAGATCATAGCTCACAACAATCTCAAACTTTTGGGCTCAAGCAATCCTCTTGCCTCAGCGTCCCAAGTAACCAGGACTATAGTCACAGCCATAATGCCCAGCTGTATTGTAGAGATACGGTCTCTCTCTTGCTCAAGCTGGTCTTGAACTCATGAGCCCAAGCAATCTGACCACCTCAGCCTCCTAGAGTGCTGAGATTATAGGTGTGAGCCACTGTGCCCAGCTAATTAGGTTTTAAAAATTTATATATAATGCCTTTTTTTCTATTCCAGGATCCCATGCAAGATGCCACATTACATTTTTTTTTAGGATCATGCATTTTTTAATTAGATCATAACTAACTATTCAATTTAACTGTGTACATTACTGCATTTATGGGAACAACGTGCTTATTTTATATAAACAATTTGGAATGCTTATATCAAACTCATTAACATAGACTTCACCTCAGTTATTTAATTGTTGTGTTAAGATATTTATGCCCTACTCTTAATATATTTGACATGTACCCTTGCAATAGTCACAATAGATGAGGTCCCTCCAATTACCCTTCCTCCATCCGGCCACCCTCCTCCCCTGCCCTCATCCTCCTCTTCTCTCCTTCTTTCTGGGCTATAATTGTGTTTTATCATTTGTATGAAAGTGTGGGTGATTATATATTGTTTCATAGTAATACTGAGTACATTGGATATTTTTTCTTCCATTCTTGAGATACTTTACTAAGAAGAATATGTTCCAGCTCCATCCATGTAAACATAAAAGAGGTAAAGTCTCCATCTTTTTATGGCTATATGATATTCCATGGTATACATATACCTCAATTTCATAATCCAATCATAAGTCAGTGGGTACTTGGTCTGCTTCCATGACTTGGAAATTATGAATTGGGCTGCAATAAACATTCTGGTGCAAATGTCTTTGTTGTAAAATGATTTTTGGTCCTCTGGATATATATCTAGTAGAGGAATTGCAGGATTGAACATCAGGTCTACTTTTAGTTTCTTAAGTGTTCTCCAAACTATTTTCCAGAAGGGATGTATTAGTTTGCATTCCCATCAGCAGTGTAAAAGTGTTCCCTTCTCTCCATACCACCTCTGTAGTTTGGGGATTTTGTGATGTAGGCTAATCTTACTGAAGTTAGGTGATATATATCAAAGTAGTTTTGATTTGCATTTCTCTGATGATTACAAATGATGAGCATTATTTCATGTGTTTGTAGGCCATGCGCCTATTTTCTTGAGAGAAGCTTCTGTTCAAGTCTCTTGCCCCCAGTGAAATGGGATCACTTGTTCTTTTCTTATTAATTAATTTGAGTTCACTGTGGATTCTAGTTATCAAACCTTTGTCAGAAACATAACCTGCAAATATCTTCTCCCTTTCTGAGGGCTGTCTGCTTGCTTTACTAACTGTGTTTTTGGCTATTACAGAAGCTTTTTAGTTTGATCAAATTTCAGTAATATATTTTTGGTGTTGCTTCAATTTCCAGGTGGGTCCTGCCATAAAATATTCTCCCAAACCAATTTCTTCAAGTGTTTTCCCTGTATTCTCTTCTAGTATCTTTATAGTTTCATGTGTTAAGTTTAAATCTTTTGTCCAGCGAGAATCAATTTTTGTTAATGGTGAAAAATGAGGGTCCAGTTTCAGTCTTCTACACATCGCCAGCCAATTCACTTAGCACCATTTGTTAAATAGGGAATCATCCCCCAATTTATGTTTTTGATAGGCTTATTAAAGATCGAATGATAATAAGTCATTGGGGTCATCTCTTGGTTCTCTATTCTGTTCCATACAGAATAGTTCTATTCCTCTATTCTTTGTTTTTGTGCCAGTACCATGCTGTTTTGATCACTATAGATTTATAGTATAGCCTGAAGTTTGGTAGCATGATTCCTCCTGCTTTGCTTTTATTTTTGAGTAATGTCTTTGCTAATCTAAGTGTTTTCTACATAAAACAAAGTACTATTTTTTCCAGATCTTTAAAGTATGACAGTGGTGCTTTAATGTGGATTGCATTAAATTTGTATTTTGCTTTGGGATGTATGGACATTTTAACAATATTAATTCTTTCAAGCCTTGAGAATGGTATGTTTGTCCATTTGTTAACAACTTCAGCTATTTCCTTTCTCAGAGTTTCATAGTTCTTTTTATAAAGATCTTTCACATCTTTGTTAGGTAAATTCCCAAATATTTCATCTTCTTTGGCATTATGTAAAAGGAATAGAGTCCTTGACTATTTTTTCAGCTTGACTATTGATGGTATATATAAAAGCTACTGATTTGTAAATATTGATTTTGTAACCTGAGATGTTGCTGTATTCCTTGATCATTTCTAAGAGTTTTGTAGTTGAATCCCTGTGTTTTTCCAGGGATAAGATCATGTCATCTGCAAAGAGTAAAAATTTGATCTCCTCTGACCCCATTTGAATACCCTTGATTGCCTTCTCTTGCCTGATTATGATGGCTAAGACTTCCATTACTATGTTGAATAGCAGTGGAGACAGTGGGCATCCTTGTCTAGTTCCAGATCTAAGTGGAAATGTTTTCAGTTTTACTTCATTCAATATGATATTGGCTGTGGGTTTGCTGGAGATGGCCCCTATCAGTTTAAGAAATGACCTATCTAAGCCTATTTTCTTAAGTGTTCTGATCATGAAAGGATGCTGGATATTATCAAAAGCTTTTTCTGTATCATTTGAGAAAATCACAGGGTCTTTGTTTTTTATTTTGTTTATATGATGTATTATATTTATAGATTTATGTATGTTGAAACAACCTTGCAACCCTGGCATAAAAACAACTTGATCATGGTGTATAATTTTTTGATGTGCTGTTGAATTCTGTTTGCTAGGATCTTATTGAATATTTTTGAATCAATATTCATTAATGATATTGGTCTATAATTTTCTTTCTTTGTTGTATCTTTTCCTGGTTTGGGATCAGGGTGATATTTGTTTCATAGAATGTTTGGGAAGTATTCCTTCTTTTTCTATGTTTTAGAAAAGGTTATGTAATGTAAGTTTTAGTTCCTCTTTAAAGGTTTGGTAGAATTCTGATATGAAGCCATCTGGATCCAGGCTTTTTTTGGGGGGGGGGTGATTTCATATAGTTGATGCTATTTCAGTGCTTGATATAGGTCTACTAAACATATCCAATTCTTTCTGGCTGATTCTAGGAAGGTGGTGTGCTTCCAGTATTGGTTTCTTTCCTCCAGATTTTCATATATATGAGAATAGAGATTTTTGTAGTAATCTCTAAGGATTTTTTTATTTTTATTTTTTTTAGTTTCTGAGGTGTCTGTTGTTATTTCTCCTTTATCATTTCCAATTGATGATAAGGGATTTTACTTTTCTGTTTCTGGTTAGCTTAGCCAAAGGTTTATCGATTTTGTATTGTTAATCTTTTCAAAAAACCAACTTTTTGATTCATTGATCATTTGAATGATTCTTTTATTTTCAATTTCATTTAATTCTGCTCTGATTTTGGTTATTTCTTTTCTTTTGCCGAGCAGGATGCCACATTCCATTTAGGCATCTGTCTGTTTAGGTTCCTCTTAGCTGTGACAGTTTGTCAGACTTTGTTGTTGATGACTTTGAAAATTTGAGGAGAAAGGTCAGATATTTTGTAAAATTTGTCTATTATTTTCCTGTGCCTGTGGGTTTGGGGGGAGGGGGGAAGACCACAGACTTAGAATGCCATTCTCAGTACATCCTACCAATGTACATGCTATCAATATGACTTATTGCTGATGATGTCAGCCTTGTTGCCTGGCTGGGGTAGGTCTGTTAAGTCTCTCTATTATAAGATTATTACTCTCTTTCTTCTCCATAATGCATTTAGGAAGTCACTGCATGTGGCACACACTTAAAAGGTGGGGTGGTATGGTCCACTTCCTGTTGTGTGGATAAGCTACATTAATTATTTGGAATTCATATTCATATCAGTATGAATTTGTGAACATTTATTTATACTTTGGTTTGTAATCCAATACTACTTTATATATATTTTTTGCTCAAATTGTTTTGAATTTGGGCAAATAAATTTGGACAATTGAGAGCTCATTTGGGCTCCTATGTCCCTTCAACATGTTCCTATCAGTAGGTTTTGGTTTTGGTTTTTGCTGAGCACATCCTTCATTTCAGGTTCTGAGACATACTCCAGGTTCACCTTGTATATTTTCTGCCCCAGTCCTGTAATCAACCATTTCTCTAAGAAGCTCTGCTCTCTGCTTGGACAGTAGCCTTCTGCGCACATCTATTTTAGCTGCAATGGACTGCTACAATTCAGAGGTCTTGATGAGATATTACATGTACATTTTCTGACATATATAATGTTGGGCAAGGTGAGGGCAACTGTTCCTAATGCTTTTGTGTTCTGTCTCTCTGTTCTAAAAGTAGGAAGTTACCACCTTGCAATCTGAGGGAGCCAGATTTATAGGATCCTGAGTTCTGCATCCTGTGAAGCACTAATGTTTTCTCTAGTCTCTTCTTTTCTCTGTGGTCCTCACCCTGGTAATTAATTTTAATTGCAAATACATAAGCCAGATACACATAAACTGTACAAAGAAAAATATTAGTCTGAGATTTGTGCAGCTACCTGAAAAACAGAGGTGAAAGGAAAGAGTAGGAACAGTTCATATTTTACACTTCTTATCAGTTGTTTATACAAACTTACTGTTTCAGAGACATTCTTGACTTAAAACTGTCTGGGATGATCATCTAGAACATGTTTTTTTTTTCTTTCTGATTCATGCAAACTGCAACATATTATGCAAATTCTGTTCTTAATGTAGTTATAAGTATGTTTTACATCAAACATATAAGTTGTTTGGTAATGGAAATTTTCTAAGGCTCTTGCTGAGGTAGTCATGAGTCCCTACCCTGGCTGTTTACAAAGTATGTGCCAACACTGTCTCAGAGCACTGTTGAGCTCATACCTTCAGGGTAATTTAAGTGGAAAGAATAGAGAGGTCATAATCTGAATCCAATCAACAGATTGGTAGGCGTCCAGTGACTGTTCTTACATGACATTTAGAGCTCAGAGAAAATGCAGTGATTTCTGGTCTGGTTTCTGTTATTTTCTATCCCTGTAAGCACTGGGCAAACAAACCTAAGCATAACAAACTTGAGGCAAAACGGTCAAAAAAAGAATTTTATATGGCTATTTATCTGAAGGCAATTCATGTGCAGGAGGTCTGTCTAAACATGCTTAAGAAAGTATTTCACATCCATGGAGCATATTGACCTCTCTTTCAGGATCAAGACAATTTTACAGGAACTAGCTGTTTAGTCCTTGGTGACGTATTTTTAAGTATAAAACCAACTGTAATGGTTGACTGTGTCTTTGAATAGAACATAAGCTTTTTATCAAAGTTTGACAGTTATATTCAAAATGAAAAAGATCAAATTTTCAAGCAAGGGGATGTTTTTGTCTTCTATATAATTTTTAGCATGCTTAGGTAGGGACATTTCTAGATGACTTTTTTTTAAAAAAGGAAGAAATCTATGCTAAGCTTGAGAAATATATCATTATGTATTGACATATATTGATTTTAGAAGTTATAAGACCCCAGGGAAAATTACTGTAAGTGGTGCTTTTGTAATTATGAAGTGATTTTATTCATTTGCATCCTAACAAAGGTATACTGTCATGAAAAGCCCAGTGAGCATATAAGTGGATAAAATGAAGTCATGATACCAAATGCAGTTTGTGAGAGACATTGTTATGTGGCAGAAAAAATATTGCTCTTAGATCCAAAAGGTTTTGTGTTCCTCTTTGTCTATGTCAGTATTTTTCCACTGTTTTTTTTTTAATCTCATGGCGCACTTGAACCTATAGTTAAACTTCCTCTGCACACTTAAATCACGTTGATAAAAAAAAAAAGAGTAAGTAAAAGAATATACTTACTGTGCTTTGAACTTCTTTTGACAATAACTTAATGGTCTTTACTAATTTTCATGGTCATACCTAAGATCCTTTCATGGCACACCAGTGTACCTCAGTACACTGGTTGAAAATCACTGATCTATGTCCTAGTCCTATGTTCTTAGCGCTTCAGTTGTCTTCTTTTACTCTTAGTTTCCTTCTTTGTAAAATAAAAGATTGACCCCATCATCTCTTAAAAGTATATAATACATTTTACAGTTGCTGAGAGATAACTTGGAAATGTTATTGAAGAATCCAGGAGCTTCTTTAAGCTGAGTCTCACAGACTCTTAACTCTCAAGTTTGTGCTCAAGAAAATCTATTTTAACACCATAATTAGAGGGTTGTTGGTGTCACAGGGATCAACCAATCCTCCACACACCTAACAGAGAAAAAAATTATAAACCACATACCAACAGATGAATTTACAATGCGAAAAATAAATACTAAGGGCACTGAAATGCACAGATTTACTAGCCAGTTCATACTCTTTATACTAAAATCTCCAGGGTACATCAAACCACAGTAAGAAAAACTGAGCAGTGATTATGGACCTTGTGCCAAGAAGCAAGAGATAGTCTTGAGAATATTTTTTCCAATTCATGGTAAAGCCTGGTGGTTCACCTCTAACTCAGAGAAGAAAAGTTTTCTCTAGCCATCAGATGTTCATTCTCTCCCAAATACAATATCCCTTCTCCTTTTTCGAGCCCACTCACCTCTCTTTCTCTCTTTCTTTCTCTGGTGGAAAGTCAGTACTCAGTAATAATAACAACACATTTTTGAGAATTCTTTTTCTTTAAAAGTTTTAGACAATATTAAGTCTAAAAAGAATAGTCTCCTGTTAACAAGTTTTTCTCATTGATTACATGACTTACTATCATGTAATCAATCAGGTGTCAAGGTTTTGATTTCTAACACATTCTAGGCTTGCCACCCTCAATTGCTCCCAACTCACTTTGGATAGCTGAACTAGAGTGTTTCCCTCTCCTCAGGTCAAACATTTATACATAAGACCCTTTGTTACTTCTCCAGATGATATCTCATGTGTGACATAGAGGGTTTACTAGTTTGAGAAGATGGGCTTACTCAAAATCCTTATGGAAGTCCCTTCATTTTATAATCAGGTCAGAAAAAAATCCATAAATTCTCACTGTTCAGGACACATACGAGAAAACCGTCAACATGGTCCTGAATGAGGATCTTCTGAGGCAAGGATTATCATAGTTTACTTTTGGGGTCCCTATTAAAAATGCCAGTTCCAAAGTTTCAGGCACTGAGATTCCAGTTCTGTAAGAATTTCAAGTTTTACCAGATGGTTTTAATGTTAGTGGCAAACAGAAACTGCTTCTTCTAAGGCTTTTTACTTGCAAAGCTGGATTGTATTTTAATTTATTTCTTTAGGGAACAATGTCAAGTTTTAATACAAAGAAAAAAAAAGCCTCAAAATAGAGGCTTAGATTGGCTCAAGTGCTGAGTGGGCCTTGCTGAGATTTTAGAAAGAAGGGCCTGCCACACAGGGGTACAAACCACTTCACAGCAATCCTCTATGACTAATGGCAGTCAGTTCTATAAAATCTCTGTATGTTTAAGTCTATTCTATTAAAGTTAAATTGGTGATTGAATATTCAAATACCAATTCTTTATAGGGTACTTAAACTGAGCTAGAACCAAGAAATGAAGGGTGAGATATAGCCTGCATTTTAGATAATGAAAGGATGGTAGGGAGTCCCTCCCCTTTACATTTACCATTAATAGAAGAGACTTAAACATACAGAGATTTTATAGAGTTGGAATTTTCTCTTTTCTTTTCTATACCTGCCACTAGATTTTGAGTTCCAGGAGAGATGGGGCCATGTCTGTTTTATTCATTGTTGTTTCCTTAAAGCTCAGCAAAGTGAGGAGCACATGGTCATGATTCAAATATTTCTTAAATGAGCAAGAGAAAAGTGAAAATGAAAATGGAGGGACACAGACACTGTGCAACCCCAAAGCCAAACTTCTTCCCTAACAAATTCAGCATATGCTCTGCACAGTGAGACTTTTATTCGCCTCTCACTTTATGTCCCTTGTCAAGACTCAAGGTGACTCAGTTGTATTGATTTAATAGAGTATATTATTATGACTGGGCTGGGGAGCCAAGTTCTATGTACAGATTGTGGACTTTGGGGGAAGAATATGAGAAAACAGAATAAAGAGATTCTCTGTGAGAGATCAGGTGGTTGTTCCTGAATGGGGAATATGAGGTCTGACAATTAAGTTCGTGATTTCGTCCTAGAGAAAGTGCTACGTATCTCATTGCTGACTATCAGTACTGCCATCTTTGAAGTACTCCCCTTGGCCATCTGGTGACCATAGTGATATTCAGCAATGAGGTATGTCACACTTTTTCTAGGATAAGTTTGCAAACTTAATTGTCTGACCTCATCTACACAGAGCCAATGATGCCCGAAACAAGAAAAAAAGAAAAATCTTATGAGCTTGGAGACAGTCCTCAAAATGATAGCTTTGTTTATTGAAGTGCTGGGGAAACACTGAAAATCATGAGCTTTCAGCTAAAGCTGACCTGCAATGGCAAAGCATCCTGTGTTGGACACAAATTACTCCATGTCAGTTTGTTTTAGTTTCTTTTCACATTGTTTCAATACTTGCCAGGTTAACTAGAACAACGGTTATTAACCTTGGTTGCACTTAAAGCCCCCTAGAACACTTTCAGCAATTCTGATAATCAGATCATACTTAAGACCAATTAAAATCAGCTACCTGGTAAGGGAGATACACATGTGACTATTGATTAGAGCTCTCAGATAATTCCAGTGTATATCTGGGAATGAGAATCACTGCTATACATGCAAAGGCCTAACTCAAATATTTTTATAGATTAAATTGAAATCTGCTATATGTCCATTAGCTACTAACAAAGCAGACAGAATAGTTAGAGTTAGAGGCCCTTGGAAGGTTTAAGTTTGCCTCCATCTTGGCCATCTCAGATTTTTTCGCCTTGTCAAAGGTTTGTTTCCTTTAGATTTTCCTCTCTTTCTATGTTTCAAAGCAATTCAGATAGTTCCTTTACACTCCTCACAAGACAATTTCCCACAGATATATTCCTCTTGCTTGCATAAATGGGTCCTTTAATTATATCTTTTGTAAAGAATCTTCTTGAAAAATCTGAAAGACAGATGATTAATTTTTCCATGCATAGCAGACACCAAATTGTTCTTTCTCCTTTTGATGCCATGAACAGATATACATTTGATTTTTATAAGAAACTTTCAGTGTGTCTCATTATAATGTTCCTTCCTCAAACCATAGTGCTAAACCTAATTTCATAAAAATCTGAAAGGCTGCAGATTCTTGGTGCCCACTTCATACTTTACTGAATCAGAGTCTTTAGGGGTTGGACCTAGAAATCAGTATACTCACTAGCATCCCAGGTGATGTTTTCTTAAATGCTCTTGACTTAGAGACTAAGCTTACTAAATGTAAGGTTTCTTTCAGTGAGCCGCCACCTTCGTTATAACCTCCATGAATCTAGGAGTAATATCGGTTTCTGTGGTTTGGGCTGATGTCTTGTTTCCTTGTCAAAGATTAGCCTCTCCTAGCTATTTAGTATTTTTTTTTTGATACTAAGTTATCAAGCCAGCCTTGTGATGGTTTTTTTACATGTCGACTTGACTGACCATGGGTACCTGGATTAAACATTATTTTTTGATTTGTCCATGAAGATGTGTCTTGATAGGATTAGCATTTGAATTGGGGTTCTCACTAAAGTATGAATAGATTGCCCTCCTCCATGTGGTTGGGTCTCATTCAATTCACTGAGGGTCTGAACAGAAAAAAGATTTAAAAAGGAGGGATCGCTCTTTTTTTCATCCTTGCCTCACTGCTTGTGCTAGAACATTTCATCTTGTCCTGTCCAGCCTTCAGACTGGTATTTACATCAATGATTGTCCTGATTCTCAGGCCTTTAGTCTTAAAGTAAATTACATCAACACCAGCTCTCCTGCTTCTCTAGATTGAAGACTTTGGGACTTCTCAGCCTCCATAATCATAAGAGCCAATTCCTTATAATGATTGATCTCTCTCACTCTCTCTTGCAGTCACTCCTGCTCTTTCCTGCTCTTTCATATATGTCTGTATGCATATGTATACATGAAGATGATACAGATGTAGACGACATGGATATAGACAAAGTTATATAGATATAGCTCCTACTGGTTCTGCTACTCTGGAGAATCCTACCTAATACAAATCCTAAATTTTGTTCCATATGGGAAGTGTTTGCAGAGGAAGATAGTCTTGCATTTTGTGTTAGTTGAACAGTGATCAACATTAAGACAGACAAAATGAAATTAGAAAACCTAGAAAATCATATTAGTAAGCTGTTGCTGGGGTTTGATTCCATGGAACAAGGGCCAGAAACAAAACATAAGCTCAGTTAAGTTTGAGCTGAATGGAAGAAATTAGTACAGCCCAGGAGCAAACATTAATATTACACCATAGCAAGGAAACAAGGGCAAGCCAGAGAAGTCTCTGTCAATTGTGAAGCTTATGCATACTCTGTACAGATATGTTTGAAATTAATTAAACCAATTTTTTAAAAGTTCAAATGCAAGAAATGAACCTTTTGAAAAATGAAAATAAAGTCAAGTACATTTTACTGAAAATAAAAAACAACATGGCTGCTACAGCTTTTATGACTCTTAGAATTTTTAAAATTATCATGTGTGTTTTTAATCATGTGAATATGCTTTGTGATTAAGAGTTAAAAATAAAGTTTGTAGTCAACTTGAAAATGAAGTGAAGTACATGCTACACAGAAAACTGGGGTTACAAAAAAAGGCAAAATATAACCACGGAAACCATGACAAAGAAAAATGTAGCAGCATTATATAATATTTGGAAGAAAAAATTGTCAGCAAGTAAAAATGAAGAGCTTCTTTTTTGTACAACTGAGGCTGTAATACATTTTCATTAACTCTTGGAATGTTAACTCTGCAAGTCTTTTATGTTTTTGAGAAAATTAAACTAAAGAAAAGAGCAACAGTATGTAGGCAGTGTGATTCCAAAACCAATGTAGGATATAAATAAGTAAGTTCTCAGGAAGAACAGTGCAACTTAATAGACAGAGTCTTCTTAGCCTTGAAAGCTTGTGGACATGTGAATTTTGTACAAGATAAGTAATTTTCTCAGTCTGAAAAGGCTGAAGTTTTTCTCAACTCTAAAAGGTAAATTCAGTGTTTCAGGGACGCTCAGTGGATCAGAAGTGTTAAAATAAATAAAGAATAATTAATGAAAGCTAACTACATGTTCGTTAAAAACAGATAATGACAATGTAAATTATCTTCCAGAAAGGGAGGAAAGAATGACTTATGGAAAGGAGTTGCCTGAATAAATGTTGATTGTTCAGAAAAATTTCTTACTTGGGAGATTTTAAAATAGTCTCAAGTCTAAATGCAACTTCAAAGAGTCTGTGCTATGGATTTGGGAAAAATAGAAAAGCAGAATGAAAAGGAAGCAAGCTAAGACAATAATTAAAAATTAGGAATGCATCTTTAGGACTGAAAAACAAACCTACTTTGGGAATAGATTTAAAACACAGGACTCAGTTTTCACAAGTTTCCATACCTCCTTGCTCATATATATTAAGGAAAGTTCTTTAGTATTTATGCATAGCTAAGGTGTTCAAAATCAATGCCAAAAATGTCCTGATAATGCCAGGAAGATACACAAGAAACTACTTACAGTGACTTCCCTGGGAAGGAGACAGGAGGAAGGCCTATTCTTTCCAAAACGCCTTTCCTGGCATGGGCCTTCCTCAAGCTACCTGTCCACAAGGGCTGAGGCTTCACTGATCTGTACCTTTTCTTGATTCTGAGATCAGTTTTAGTCTGAGAAATACTACATTCATTATTTATTGCTATATACCAAATTACCATAAAATGTAAGTTCTTAAAATAAAAAACATTTGTTATCTTCTACAGTTTCTAAGGATTGGTGGTTCAACCTCAGAGTACAAAGGGTTCCCCTGAGGATACTGGTTAAGGCTGAGGTCTTCTAAAGGCTCGTCTGGCCTTTGGGAGCCTTTCCCAAGTTCACTCAAGTGACTATTTGTTATGGGCCTCAGTTACTTGCCTGCTACTGGCTAGAGTCTTCAGTTTTTCATCTGTGGGCCTCTCTGTAGGTCAGCTCACAACCTGGCATCTGACTTCTCTTCTAAGGTAGTTATCTAAGAGGAAGAGAGAGTGAAGGACTGAGATGGAGGCCATGTTGTCTTTTGTAAGCCAGTCTCAGAAATGCTATACCATCACCTGTCGTGTTGTATTGCTCATGGGGACCACCCTGGAAGAACATGAAGACAACACCAGAGTATGAACAGCAGGAGACAGAATTATTAGCATCCATCTTGGAAGGAGCCTCCCACAAGTGTCATTTGACACTTAAGAGTTCTTTGCTAATCTTCTCCCCTACTGGATTGTTAGTTTCTTGTGAGTAAAACCTACGTCATACAACCTTTTTCATTTTTTTCTCCCTAAAAAGGCTTGGAAGTTCCAGGAATCTTTCTTGGTTTCCTCCACATCTGTACAACCTTGATATGGGAGGGAAAGCAAAGTCTCTGATCCCATGTGTATTAGACGAAAGTAAGGACATGACGATGGGGCATGAAAGCACAATTTAAGAGTGTAAGGGGTAATTCAGATTTTTTTTTAATTTTTATTAAATCATAGCTGTGCAATCATGGGGCACAATGTGCTGACATCATATATAATCTGAAATATTTTCATCAAACTGTTTAACATAGCCTTCATGGCATTTTCTTAATCACTGTATGAAGACATTTGTATTCTACATTTAGTAAGTTTCACCTGTACCCTTCTAAGATGCACCGTAGGTGTAATCCCACCAATCGCCCTCCCTCCACCCATCCGCTTCCCTTCCTTCCCCTCCCTTGCCCTTTCCCCCATATTCTTGTGCTATAATTGGGTTTTAGCCTTCATATGAAAGCTATAAATTAGCTTCATAGTAGGGCTCAGTACATTGGATACTTTTTCTTCCATTCTCGAAATACTTTGCTAAAAAGAATATGTTCCAGCTCCATCCATGTAAATATGAACGAGTTAAAGTCTCCATCTTTCTTTAAGGCTGCATAGTATTCCATGATATACATGTACCACAATTTATTAATCCATTTGCAGGTCCGATAGGCTCTTGGGCTTCTTCCATGACTTAGCAATTATGAATTGGGCTGCAATAAACATTCTGGTACAGATATCTGTGTAATCTGATTTTTGGTCTTCTGGATATATACCTAGTAAAGGAATTATAGGATCGAATGGCAGTTCTATTTTCAGTTCTCTAAGTATTTTCCAAACGTTCTTCCAAAAGGAATGTATTAGTTTGCATTCCCACCAGCATTGTAGACGTGTTCCCTTTTCTCCGCATCCACGCCTGCTTCTCTGGTTTTGGGATTTTGTTATGTGGGCTAATCTTACTGGAGTTAGATGATATCTCAAAGTAGTTTTGATTTGCGTTTCTCTGATAATTAAGGATGGTGAGCATTTTTTCGTGTGCCTGTAGGCTGTGCACCTGCCTTCTTTAGAGAAGTTTCTCTTCAAGTCCTTTTCCCACCCTGAGATGGGATCACTTATTCTTTTCTTGCTAATACGTTGGAGTTCTCTGTGGATTCTGGTTATTAAACCTTTGTCAGAGGCGTAACCTGCAAATATTTCCTCCCATTCTGAGGGCTGTCTGCTTGCTATACTTACTATGTTCTTACCAGTGCAGAAGCTTTTTAGTTTGATCAGGTCCCAGTAGTGTATTTTTGATACTGCTTCAATTGCCTGGGTAATCCTCCTCATAAAAAATTCACCCAGGCCGATTCCTTCTAGAGTTTTCCCTGCACTTTCTTCTAGTATTTTTATAGTTTCATGTCTTAAGTTTAAATCTTTGATCCAGTGAGAGTCTATGTTAGTTAATGGTGAAAGGCATGGGTCCAGTTTCAGTCTTCTACAGGTCGCCAGCCAGTTCACCCAGCACCATTTGTTAAATAGGGAATCTTTTCCCCACTGAATGTTTTTAATTGGCTTTTCAAAGGTCAAATAGCAGTAAGTAGCTGGGTTCATCTCTTGGTTTTCTATTCTGTTCCATACATCTATCTCTCTGTTTTTGTGCCAGTACCATGCTGTTTTGATCACTATCAATTTATAGCACAGTCTAAGGTCTAGTAGCATGATTTCTCCTGCTCTGTTTTCATTTCTGAGCAATGTCTTGGCTATTTTAGTTTTTTTTCCAATTCCATATAAAACGAAGTATTATTTTTT
>CAUYON010038537.1:0-13636 GCA_963573935.1 Arctocebus calabarensis
GCAAGAGAATTGCTTAAGCCCAAGAGTTTGACGTGCATAGTACTCTACCCAGGGTGACAACTTGAAACTCTATCTCAAAAAAAAAAACAACAAAAAAAGCGATAGTGTTAGAATTGGGTTAAATTGTAGGACACCCTGTCAGTGTCCACTGGAGAACTGCTATGGGGGTGGGGGTGGGAGTGGGGGGGATGCCCACCCATCTGTGTCAGAAGTGCTGTGTTGACTACGTAAGGAGAGAAAAAGTGTTTCTTTTCCACCTATCCACATCAACTGAGCAAATTAGTTGCTTAATATAGATTCTTTCTTTATTTATTTGTTTATCTTTTAGGCAACCTCAAACTCTTGGGTTTAAGAGATTCTCTTGTGGCTTGGAGCCTGTACCTCAGCAGCTAGGGCGCCAGTCACATGTACCAAGGCTGGAGGGTTCGAATTCAGCCCAGACCTGCCAAACAATGACAAGTACAACCAAAAAATAGCTAAGTGTTGTGGTGGGCGCCTGTAGTCCCAGCTACTTGGGAGGCTGAGGTGAGAGAATCTCTTAAGTCCAGAGTCTGAGGTTGCTATGATCTGTGACTCCACTGCACTCTACCCAGGGTGACATAGTGAGACTCTGTCTCAAAAAGAGAGATTCTCTTGCCTCAGCCTCCCAAGTAGCTGGGACTACAGGCATCCACCATAATGCCCGGCTATTTTTTTGATTGCAGTTGTCATTGTTGTTTAGCCGGCCCGGGCTGGGTTCAAACCGGCCAGCCTCAGTGTATATGGCCAGCACTGTAATGACTGTGCTATAGGCATTGAGCCTTAATCGTAGATTCTTAAAATAAAGACATATTTTTCAGGGGTGCAGTGAATCCCCCCAAATAGCGAACCTCTACCCTCACCTCTAAATTTCACACCCTTAGTTCCAGGCAAGTGTGCTGGCAAAACCTTTGATAAGGAGACTTCTGTTGACCATGGCTTAGCTAATGAAGGGTTCCAACCCCTTAATTGTTTGCTGGTTTAAGGGAAGCCAAGGGATTACTGTTAAATGTCTTGAATTGCTACCAGAACAGGGCCCGTGCAGTGGCTTAGGCCTGTAATCCTAGCACTCTGGGAAGCTGAGGTGGGAAGATCACTTGAGATTAGGAGTTTGAGACCAGCCTGAGCAAGAGTGAGACCCCATCTCTACTAAAAATAGAAAAACTAGCCAGGCATGGTGGCGCATGCCTGTAGTCCCAGCTACCTGGGAGGCTAGGGCAGGAGGATCAAGGAGTGATCAAAGAGGATCACTTGAGCCCAGGAGTGCGAGGTTGCAGTGATCTATGATCACACCACTGCACTCTAGCCCAGGCAACAGAGTGAGACCCTGTCTCAAAACAAACAAAGAACAGATGGACACCACACTAGCCCTGTCTTGGTAACTACGCCAGTCTTGTGGTCTCTTTGCCCCTTCCTAGCCTGTCTTCAGAAGCAGACGCCTGCTCTGTATTAAATTCTATTGAATGTCAGAATTTGAAAAGGGATGAGAGCCCCACCTTAAAGTTGTCATACAGAATCTAGAAGTGGATGCTTGGATTTTTATTGGTTCACTCAGTCCTGTAGTACTGTATAAAAACAGGGGGCTTGGCTTGGCGCCTGTGGCTCAACGGGCTAAGGCGCCAGCCACGTACACCTGACCTGGAGGGTTTGAATCCGGCCCAGGCCCGCCAAACAACAATGACGGCTGCAAACAAAAAATGGCCAGGCATTGTGGCGGGCACCTGTAGTCCCAGCCGCTTGGGAGTCGGAGGCAGGAAACTCGCTTAAGCCCAGGAATTAGAGGTTGCTGTGAGGTGTGATGCTACAGCACTCTACCCAGGGTGACAGCTTGAGGCTGTCTCAAAAACAAAACAAAAAACAGGGGGCTTATTTATCACAGGACCAACAGCTTCTTACTGAATAGAGCAAAATGTTCCAATATCAGAAAAATTTTTCAGTGAGGATTACAGGCATTAGCCACCGCGCCCAGCCTAAAGGGCTACTCTTAAAGGCAGCCAGAAAGAAAAGACAGATTTGTCAAAGGGAACAATAATTCAGCTAAGAGCAGACTTTTCAATAGCAGCAGTCAAGACTGTGGAGCAGCTAAGAAAAAATAAGGCCCACAGCACAGTGGTTACAGCTCTGGCCACATCCACTGAGGCTGGTGGGTTCGAACCCAACACAGGCCTGCTAAACAAGGGCAACTACAACATAGCAAATAGCCAGGCGCTGTGGCAGGCGCCTGTAGTCCTAGCTACTTGGGAGGCTGAGGCAAGAGAATCGCTTAAGCCCAAGAGTTTGAGGTTGTTGTACTCTATGATGCCATAGCACTCTACCGAGGGCGACGTACTAAAACTCAGTCTCAACAAAAAGAAAAATAAGTGTCAACTTAGAATTCGCCCCACCCACCGCTATACTATAATTCAAGAGTAAGAAAAAATAATTTACTACTCTTATTATTTGTTGAAAAGCTACTGAAGGATTCAATTGTAAGAAACACTCTCACAAGGATTAGCGTGTGCCAGGCACTATTTTAATCATTCAACAAATATTAATTCATTTGATCCTCATAGCAATCTCATGAAGTAATAATCATCCCTGTTTTACAAATGGAAAAACCGAGGCACAAAGAAATTAAAGTAATATACTCAAGGTCACCTAGCTAGAGATAACAGTAATGGACATTAAACCCTAGCAGTCTGACTATAGTTGTTGGTGCTTTTAATTACTACATAAGCTGCCTCTGCTCTGGGAGACCAAAGAAATTGAACTCAGAGCAAGAACCTGTGGTAAGAAATTGGCAAATATGTAGATTAATCCAAGTTTTCATTGAGTATTTGCAACATTAATAATAATGACAAATTTGGGGTCACGTTAAAATTAAGACTATATATAACAGTATCATGGAACATGGGAGAAAGAAAAATAAAGTTATGTTCTACACTAGATTGTTAATGAGAGGTATAATATAGGCTTTGGTACATATGCATTTAACATAAATCAAAGAGAGAAAATGTAACTGTTAATCTCATAGAGGAAATTAAAGAAGAATAAAGAAAACATAATCCAATGGAAGGAATGAAAGGTGAGAAAGAAAAGGAAAGACACAAAGAAAGAAAGAAACAAACACCCCCAAAACCCAACAGATTTTGTTTAAGGATTTTGAGGAGCTGATCCATAAAGTATCTGAAAGAAGAAAGGGTGTTTAAAGCCAAGACAATTTCTATAAAGCAATAATAGTCAAAAAGTGTGTAACTGGCACAGGGATACACAAGGAATCTATTGAAAAGAATATCTGATATCTTAGAATACAACAGAGGTTAAAGTCAATTTAAAGCAACAGCATAGAAAATGTACTGTTCAGCAAATACTCATAAAGCAAATCACAGAAAGATAATATACAACATGATATATAGGGATTTCCGTGGTTATGAATAAGATAGCTTCTGTTGGTTTATTCTTAAGTTGAATTTTATAAGCAAACTGGAACAGGGACATTTACCCATTACCTGTAATGGTCTTTGCAAGTTGTACATCAGTCAGATGTTTGTAACACAGAGACTGCCTGCAACAGACATAAAAATTTAAGATACTATGGACATACAGGTAATAAAAATAAAAAAAAAGAGGGGCTCTATCCAGCAAATGCAATCAGTGTAACCTAATTCTTTGTATCCTCAATGAATCCCAAGAAGTAACAAAGAACAAAAATACAAAAACATACATAGGAATAATACATAGTAACTTTGGCATAATGGTTGCCTCTGAGCAGAGGTGACAGAAAAAGAGGTCGCAAGACTTTAACTGCAGCTGTTGTTTTGCTCCTTCACAAAAGTGACCTGAATTTAATATAGCAGAAGTTTTAACATCTACTTAATCTCAATGGTGAGAAAATAGTTCTTATATTTTCTGAACTTTTCTGTATGTCTGGAATATTTTATACTTAAAATATTTTTTTAAAACTAAAAACAGGGCCAGGCATGGTGGCTCTTGCCTGTAATCCTAGCACTCTTGGAGGCCAAGGCAGGAGGATTGCTTGAGTTGGGAGTTTGAGACCAGCCTGAACAAGAGGAGTCCCTGTCTCTACTAAAAATAGAAAAGTTATCCAGGTGTCATGATGGCAGCCTATAGTACTACTACTTGGGAGGCTGAGGTAGAAAGATTGCTCAACCCCAAGAGTTTTTTGTTTTTTTTTTGAGACAGAGCCTCAAGCTGTCACCCTGGATAGAGTGTGCTGTGGCATCACAGCTCACAGCAACCTCCAATTCCTGGGCTCAAGCGAGTCTCTTGCCTCTGCCTCCCAAGTCGCTGGGACCACAGGCGCCCGCCATAACACCTGGCCATTTTTTGGTTGCAGCCGTCATTATTGTTTGGCGGGCCCGGGGGCTGGATTTGAACCCGCCAGCTCAGGTGTACGTGGCTGTTGCCTTAGCCCTTGAGCCACAGGCGCCGAGCCTCAACCCTAAGAGTTTATTTTTATTTTTGAGACAAAGCCTCAAGCTGTCACCCTGGATAGAGTGCTGTGGCATCACAGCAACCTCCAATTCCTGGTTTCAAGCGAGTCTCTTGCCTCTGCCTCCCAAGTAGCTGGGACCACAGGTGCCCGCCACAACGCCTGGCCATTTTTTGGTTACAGCCGTCATTGTTGTTTGGCAGGCTCGGGCTGGATTCGAACCCGCCAGCTCAGGTGTATGTGGCTGGTGCCTCAGCCTACTGGGCTATAGGTGCTGAGCCAAACCCAAGAATTTAGATGGCTGTGAGCTATGATTACCCCATGGCATTTTGGCCTAGGGCAACAGAGTGAGACTCTGTCTCAAAATAAAAAAAATCTAAAAACAGAAAGATAAAAAGACAAGACAGAGGGAAAACAAAGACAAAGACAGAAAACCTCAGAGTTGTGAGAATTTTACTAATGCCTCCATTCAAAGACATCTGAGTGTCCCCCACCACCATGTGCCAATTGTTACAGTCCTTGGAGGTAGCAAACTTTTTTCTCAACTTACGACAAAGGTCCCCAGACAGCTCAACTGGTTCAGACCTTCTAAAGAGACCAACAGCCTCTCTAAGAATGAATATTCTTTCCCCAAAAAATGGCTGCATAGGAAGGACCTAGTAGAACACCAAGGATTCAGCGTAAACACTGACAAACTTTTTCTCTTCCCTCCCCACATTTAGTGATGAAACTGGGTCATTGAACTCCTCCTAACCTCCACTGCCCCAGGTTTTCCCTTTTCAATACCTGGCCCCTAGACTTCATTCTCTTGATTCATTTATGTCTACTGAAGGAAGTCAGCCTTATTACCACTCTTACATGTGGCCCCTCCTTTCTCTTCCACTGGAGGGACAACAGCCCTGCCTATTGGGCTGCTTGGGAAATAATGCAGCATGGAGTCACTTTCCAAGGCTCCTCACAACAGCTCCCTTACTTTTCTGGTCCCAGCTGGCCCTGATGTTAGCAGGGTCCAACTCTATCCACTACAGACCACTCTCTGGTCAGCATGGACCCTCTGTACCAGGGGTCAGTATACTTGCTGGAGACTTTGGAGAAGTCTCTGAACTGTCCACTCCCCCTACCCTACCATCTACTTCCCAGGCACTGTTTCTTCTCCCTTTCCTTTTTTTTTTTTTTTTTTTTGAGACAGAGCCTCAAGCTGTCACCCTGGATAGAGTGCAATGACATCACAGCTCACAGCAACCTGTAATTCCTGGGCTCAAGAGAGTCTCCTGCCTCTGCCTCCCAAGTAGCTGGGACTACAGGAGCCCACCACAATGCCAGGTCATTTTTTGGTTGCAGCCATCATTGTTGTTTGGCGGGCCGGGGCTAGATTCGAACCTGCCAGCTTCTTCTCCCTTTCCTTTAGCCATTCCCTACCCTTTCAGATGCACTTTCCTCTCTTCCTACCTCGTTTAGACCAAACCCAACCCCCTTCTTTAGCTATCTGTTCTACAGACATCTATCGTGAAGATGCCCTACATAGTGATTTCTATAACCCATGGTGAGAAGCACCCCGCAGCCTGAAAGACAGGGAGACAACAGACTAGGGCCAAGAGACTCTTAGCCTGAAAGGGCACTTTGCCAAGTAAGGGTTGTCTTTCCCAGGAAGAACTTCACTGGTTGGTCCTGGGTAACTCATTTATTGAGTTCAACATATTTCTTTTTGGGCTCAGCTCCCGTAGCACAGTGGTTATGGCACCAGCCAAATACACCAAAGGTGGTGGGTTTGAGCCTGGGCCAGCTAAAAAAGAAAAACAATGACAAATACAACAAAAAGCCGGTCATTGGCTTGGCACCCATAACACAGTGGTTACATCGCTACCCACATACACTGAGGTGGCAGGTTCAAACCCCAGCTGGGCCAGCTAAACAACTATAACAAAAAAAATAGCTGGGCATTATGGTGGGCATCTGCAGTCCCAGCTACGTGGGAGGCTGAGGCAAGAGAATTGCTTAAGCCCAAGAGTTTGAGGTTGCTGTGAGCTGTGATGCCATGACACTCTACCGAGGGTGACATAGTGAAACTGTCTCAAAAAAAAAAAATTATTTTTGTAATGAAATATATAAAACAAAAATTGCCATTGGTTGAGTCAATATTATATAAAAGGGGTCAGTGCAGAGCCTGATACATAATTTCATGTAAGGTAGTCACAGGATTTTTCCTTAATGATAATTAAATATATGGCTTTTTATTTATTTATTTGAGACAGAGTCTCACTTTATTGCCCTCAGTAGAGTGCCATGGTGTCACAGCTCACAGCAACCTCCAGCTCCTGGGCTTAGGTGATTCTCTTGCCTCTGGCTCCTGAATAGCTGGGACTACAGGCACCTGCCACAATGCCCGGCTATTTTTTGTTGCAGTTTGGCTAGGGCCAGGTTCGAACCTGCCACCCTCAGTATATTGGGCTGGCGCCCTACCCACTGAACCACAGGCACTGCCCTAAATATATGTTTTAATGTTTAAGTTTTGACACAATTTGGGGTCATAGATTGCCTTGTATTGAAGGTATGTATTTGTAGATCTACCACTGTACTGATTTAATAATTTGAGTATTTATCATAGATTAAGTCTACTACTAAATTCTTCAGGTTAATAGGAATTCTGTCCTACAAGAACTACTCATGATGAAACCTGTGATCTGACTGAAATCTTTATCACACAACATATTTTTTTTCATATTTTTAAATATAATTAAAATTTTTTTTTAATCTCTTTTTTTTGAGACAGAGTCTCCAGCTGTTGCCCCGGGTAGAGTGGGATATAAGAAATTATGGAAAGCAAGGACTCCACCCTACTTCACCCTCTCCTTTCTACACCATGCTTCAGTACAGTCATTATCACCAGAACCACACATAGTTGTTTCTTTATTGTCTCTCTTTCCCTTATATGTAAATGCCATGCTGAATGGAGTTTATATTCCCAGTGTCTAAAACAGTGCTGCATATAAATATTTAAATGAATTAATAAATCTTTAGATAAATCAAGGTTTTCCCCATATAATGGAATACTATACACCTATTAAAAGGGAGAGAAGCTTAGGGGTAGGCTTCAGGGAACTGATGGATGTCCTGAAATGTATATAAAATTTTGTGCTCCTGTTAACTTTCAGGAGGAGCAGGGCCTTCTGAAAGAGACTGTTGAATGAGAAAAGATAAAAAGATGTGCACAATATATTAAGTGAAAAGTGTGGATTATAAAAGTAGGCATTATATGTATAATCCCACTTTGTATAAATATATATGTGTATGTATTATGTATCAGAAATAGTAATGGAAGTATTATATCGAATCTTACATGTTTTCTCAGTTTATGGGTTACAGTGATTTTTTTTTTTCCTAAGACAGAGTCTCACTCTGTGCCCTGGGCAGAGAGTTATGGCAACCTAGCACCTCAAACTCCTGAGCTCAAGTGATTTTTCTACCTCAGCCTCCCAAGTAGCTGGGACTATGGGCACCCGCCCTAAGACCTGGCTAGTTTTTCTATTTTTAGTAGAGAATGGGGTCTCTTCTTTGCTTAAGGTGGTCTCAAACTCTTGAGCTCAGGCAATCCACCTGCCTTGGACTCCCAGAGTGCTAGGACTACAAGCGTGAGTCACTGTGCCTGGCTGGTTTGAGTAATTTTAAAAAAGAAATTATCTTTACCCTTTTCCTTTACTTTGGATTTTTGTCTTTGCCACAGTATGTGTGTTTCTAAATGGACTCTATTTTTTAAAGCAATTTTAGGTTCACAATCAATTTTGAGCAGCCAGTACAAATGGTTCCCATATCCCTCCTCCCCACACATAGGCACAACCTCCCCCAATATCAACATCTTGCACCAGAGTGGTACAGTGGTTCCCATCAATGAAACTACAATGATGTATTATTACTCAAATCTCATCATTTACATTAGAGTTCATTCCTGGTGTTGTACAGTCTATGTACAAACATATGACATGTATCCACTATTTTAGTAACATAATCCTCTGTGCTCTGCCTATTCATCCTCCTTCCTCCCTGAACCCTAGCAACCACTGATCTCTCTAGTTTCACCTTTTCCGGAATATCATAAAGCTAAAAACATACAGTGTGCAGCCTTTCAGATTGGTTTCTTTCACTTAGTAATATGCATTTCAGGCCTTTATGTCTTTCCAGGGCTTTATGGTCATTTCTTTCCAGTATTATGTAATACCTCATTTTTAATGAAATACATTTAATGCAATTCCATTCTGTCTTTTACTTTCAATCATCTGTAATTTCTATAGAAAAGTGTATTTTTGGATCCAACTTTTATAATTTTGTTTACATTTAAGACTAATTTAAGACCAATTCAGAACTCATTTAAATTTCCTGTTTTCAGACTTTGAGGTATAGGGATGGTGTGGGAAGGAGGTTATTTGGTGGGTAAAATGTGTGCTGCTCCAGTAAAGGAGGCGCAGAAGGCCCTGACTTCATCACAGTGCAATACATCAATGTAGCAAAATTGCACTTATAATCCATGAATATATATAAATAAAATAGAAATTAAAAAAATAAATTTCAGGTTGGGTACAGTGGCCCATGAGTGTAATCCGAGCAGTCTGGGAGGCCAAGGAAGGAGTTCAAGACCAGCCTGAGCAAGAGTGAGACTCTGTCTTTACCAAAAATAGAAAAATTAGCCAGGCATGGTAGCATATGACTGCAGTTTCAGCTACTCAGGAGTCTACTCACTTGAGTCCAAGAGTATGAGGTTGCTGTGAGCTAGAGTGAAGGCAATGCACTCTAGCCAAGGCAATAGAGTGAAACTTGGTTTCCAGAAGTAAATAAAATTTATTTCACTGGTTTTACAGGTACTCATTTGTGAGTATGCTTATTTAGTTATAATCAATTTTATTACCTGTGTGGAATACAGAACTGCTCTGCTGCCAGCGTCCCTTGTGCTACCCTTTTACCACCAGACCTATTTCACTCTCCAAGTTCCCTCATCCATCATCCTTGGCAATCACTAATCTGTTCTGCAGAAGTAATTTTGTCATTTCAAGAATGTCATATAAATGGAATTGCATGTATATAATTTTCTGAGATTGCTTTTCTCACTTAGCATAATTCCCTTCCAATCTATCCAAAGTTGTGTGAATCAGTAGTTTGTTTTTTGTTATGCTGCACAGAATTCCAAGGCATAAATATTCAGTTTGTTTAACCATTCACACTTGAAGGGCACTGATATGAGGAAGTTATGATTTGACTTAGTGTTTTAAATAATCACAGTGATACCACATGGAAAATAGTCTGGGATGTGGGAAGAAGGAAAATTGAATATGAGGGTATTCAATAATGCGAGAAACAGAGAAGGTGAGGAGAGGAAGACAGATGGAGAAGTACAGGGGGTTAGATTAGGGTAACAACAGTGCAGGTGAGGAGGGGTTGGAATCTCAATATATTTGGAACTGTCAGATTTGGAGGTGAAGAGAAGGAGTATGCAATGACTCCAAGGGCTTGGGCATAGTCAACTTGAAGAGTGGAGTTTCTACTTTACTGGGAGGAAGAGAAGACTTGAGGGAGAGGAGAAGAGGGAACATCAAATGATTGTACATCCTGTTCTTCAGATAAAAAATTAGGAGCTTGGCTTGGTGCCAGTAGCACAGTGATTATGGTGTAAGCCACATGCACCAAAAATGGCAGGTTTGAGCCCGGCTTGGGCCAGCTAAATAATAATGACAAGTACAATAAGAAAATAGCTGGGCAGTGTGGCAGACGTCTGTAGTCTCAGCTTCTTGGGAGGCTGAGGTTGCTGTGAACTGTGATGTCAGGCACTCTACTGAAGGTGACATAGTGAGACTGTCTCAAAAAAAAAAAAAAGATCAGGCGCTAGTTAAGAGTGTGGAGTATGGGAATTCCTTTTTATTTTTATTTTATTATTTTTTTAGAGACAGAGTCTCACGTTTTTGCCGTCTGTAGAGAGCTGTGGCCTCACAGCTCACGGCAACCTCCAACTCCTGGGCTTAGGTGATTCTCTTGCTTCAGCCTCCCAAGTAGCTGGGACTACAGGCACCAACCACAAGGCCCGGCTATTTTTTTGTTGCAATTTGGCTGGGGCCGGGTTTAAACCTGCCACCCTCCGTATGTGGGGCTGGCACCCTACACTCTGAGCCACAGGTGCCGCCCTCATTTTAAAAAAAAAAATTTAGACTGTGTATTTTCTTAATATTTATTTATTTATTTATTTATTTTTGAGACAGAGTCTCACTATGTTGCCCTTGATAGAGTGCGGTAGCATCATAGCTCACAGCAACCTCAAATTCTTGGGCTTAAGCAATTCTCTTGGCTGAGCCTGCCAAGTAGCTGGGACTATAGGCGCCCACCACAATGCCTGGCTATTTTTTTTGTTGCAGTTGTCATTGTTGTTTGGCAGGCCCGGGCTGGGTTCCAATCCACTAGCCTCGGTGTATGTGGCCAGCACCCTACACACTGAACTACAGGTGGTGCCAAGAACGGGAATTTTTATGATGAGAATATAAATGGATTTAAATTTCTAAGGGGGCAATTTGACAGTCAATACGTAAGTCCCTAAGCCATCAGTTAGTCTTCTAGAAATTTATCATATGGAAACATTAGAAAAAATACTCAAAAACACAAGTAAAATGGGGCCAGGTGTGGTGGCTCATGCCTGTAATCCTAGCACTCTGGGAGGCCTAGATGGGTGGATTGCTTGAGCAGACTGAGCAAGAGCAATACCCTATCTCTAAAAATAGCCGGGCATTGTGGTGGGCATCTGTAGTCCCAGCTACTCCAGAGGTTGAGGCAAGAGGATTGCTTCAGCCCAAGAGTTTGAGGTTGCTGTGAACTGTGACACCTTGGCACTCTACTGAGGGTGACATAATGAGATTCTTGTCTCAAAAAAAAATTTTTATATATGTATATATGTGTGTGTGTGTGTGTGTATATATATATAAAATCTTACATATTTTCTTCCTGTTGACATATAAATCTAAGTAGAAAACAATCTGAAAGATACTTTTTACTTTATGTGCAATACACTTTGTTTTAATATTTTTCTAATAAAAAATAATTACAGGGAAGGAAGAATGGGAAGTAACTAATGGGCATGGAATTTTCTTTTGGGGTGATGAAAATGTTTTGGAACTTGTTAGATGTAATGGTTGCACAACATTGTAAATATATTAAATGTCATTGAATTGTAAATTTTAAAACTGTTCATTTTATGGTATACGAATTTTACCTCAAAAAACCAAAAAGAGGCCAAATACAGTGGTTCATACTTATAATCTAAGCACTCTTGAAGGCTGAAGCTGAGGCAAGAGGATTGCTTGAGCTCAGGAGTTCAAGACCAGCTTGAGCAAGAGTGAGACCACATCATTACTAAAAATAGAAAAATTAAGTGGGCTTCGGGGCATTTGCCTGTAGTCCTGGCTACTAGGGAGGCTGAGGCGGTACTTGAACCCATGAGTTTGAGGTTGCAATGCAGTGAGCTATGATGATGCCACTGCACTCAGAATGCAGAGTGAGACTCTATCTCAAAAAAAAAAAAAAAAGAGAGAGAGAGAAATACAAATGGGTTAAAGAAACTCAGGTTTTTACTTAGGTAGCAACATTTTTCTATCTTCAATAGCAATTTGGAAATGCTGATATCTGAATTGCAAGCCCTAGCTTAAATACTCAAGGAGCTCATAAATTTCAACAACCAAGGAAACCAAAATTCTCCAAAGAGTAGTTGTCCTCACCCACTAAGACCAGGATGCCATAGACCTCCAGCATCACCTCTCTGTACAGGGTCCTTTGTGTAGAGTCTAGTTGCCCCACTCCACCTCTGTGAAGTCCATGACCATATCCTTGAATGTAATAGGTACCTAAAACACCTGGGAACAGGAATTCCTTTTCAGTGAGCAGCAACAGCACAGGTGGTACAAAGGGCAAACCTAAATTATTTATAATTTAATGTTTTCTATGATTTGTTTCTATAAAAAGTTTATCATCACTTCTAAAATATGACTAGCAACACTGAGAAAGGTAGGTAATAAAGAGGACCTTAGAGCTCAGCCTCAAACCATAATTAAAAGAACAATTAAAAAATTTAAGATACATACATCCTATGCAGAGGCTTACTAACCTTAATAAATTGGAAGTACGTTGAAAAGTAAAAAAGAAATCAGCAAGAAAAAAGATAAAATGCTCCAGCTAAACACAAATTAAAAATGACCTGGATGAGTAATTCCTAGAAGAAAAACAAATGGTCAATAAACACGACAAGATATGCTGCCTCACAAATTATCAAAGAAATAAACATTCAGATACTGATAACATGCCAAAAGCAAAGAGGAAGGAAAAAAAGATAACGAGACATTATTTCCCCTATTCATTGGACAAAGGTTAAGACTTGAGAGTGTAAGGAAAGAGACCCTCATCTGTTAGTGGAAGGAGTATAAACCAGTACTTTTTTGCAGAGCAATCTGGGAGTATTATTCAGCAATTCTAATTTTAGAAATTCATCTTCATTAAGATAATTCATCACTTCTTTGCTGATAAATCCAATGGAAATTTTTCAATCCTTTCCATACTTGATTTCTTGAATTATTTGGCCCTACAGACTAAGTGATCTTCTTCAAAACTCTCCTCCCAGGGTCTGGATACCATAGTAACCTGGTTTTTCTCCTATCTCTCTGTTGCCCTAAGGTAGAGTGCTGTGGCATCAGCCTAGCTCACAGCAACCTCATACTCCTGGGCTCAAGTAATCCTCCTATCTCAGCCTCCTGAGTAGCTGGGGCTAAAGGTGCCCGCCACATGTCCAGCTAATTTTTCTATTTTCAGTAAACACAGAGTCTCACTCCTGCTCAGCTTGGTCATGAACTTCTCAGCTCAAGCAATCCTCCCACCTTGGTGTCCCAGAGTGCTAGGATTATAGGTGTGAGCCATCATGCCTGGCCCTTTGGTTTCTTCAGAAAATAGCAAAATCGGGCTCAGCGCCTGTGGCTCAACGGGCTAAGGCGCCAGCCACGTACACCTGAGCTGGGCGGGTTCGAATCCAGCCCCAGGGCCTGCCAAACAACAATGACGGCTGCAACCAAAAAATGGCCGGGTGTTGTGGCGGGCGCCTGTAGTCCCAGCTACTTGGGAGGCGGAGGCAAGAGACTCGCTTGAGCCCAGGAATTGGAGGTTGCTGTGAGCTGT
>CAUYON010038538.1:0-29938 GCA_963573935.1 Arctocebus calabarensis
TTAAACCATTCACATTAATTGAAAATATTGATAAATCTTTAGAAAATCTAGTGGACATTTTTAATCCTTTCATCATTGTGGAAGTTGGAATTTGATAAAAAGTTTCTGGATGAGTTTACTTTTGCATTGGAGAATTACGCTGGTCATTATGGAGGATAGGTCTGAGAATATCCTGGAGAGCTGGTTTGGTTATAGCAAATTTCTTCAACATGTGGATGTCATTAAAGTATTTAATTTCTCCATCATAAATGAAACTCATTTGGCTAGATACAGGATCCTGGGTTGAAAGTTATTTTGTTTTAGGAGATTAAAAGTTGATGACCATTCTCTTCTACTTGAAAGGTTTGATCATAGAGATCTGCAGTTATTCGAATATTCTTTCCCTTGTAGGTTATCATTTATTGTGTCTGGTTGCTTTCAAAATATTCTCCTTCATATTTACTGTAGTGAACTTAATTATGATGTGCCTGGGGGATGTTTTATTTGAGTTGATTTGTGCTGGAGTTCTGAAACTGTCTGCTATCTGAATTTCAGAATCTCTTGGCATGTCTGGAAAGTTCTCTTTCATAATCTCATAAATAAGAGATTCTGTGTCTTGTGAACCTGCTTCATCACTTTTGGAGATCCCTATGAGTTAAATATTGGTTTTTTTCAAGTTATCCAAGAGCTCTCTGAGAGAGTGATCTGTTTTTGCCTTCCATTTCTCTTGTTCTTTGGAGATTTGAGAGCGTTTGAAAGCTTTATCTTCCATGTCAGAAATCCTTTCTTCTGCTTGCTCCATTCTGTTACTGAGGGATTCTACTGAATTTCTCAGATCTTTAAGGGCTGCAACTTCTTGTCTCAATGTGTGAAAATCTTTGGTCATTTTGTCTATGAATTCGTTGAATTCTTGAGACATATTTTGGGTCATCTTTTGGATTACTGCTTGAAATTCTAATTCCATCTTTTCCTCCATTCCGCTGATCTTATTTGCGATCCAGATTCTGAATTCGATTTCAGACATCTCAGCCATTTGCCTATGCAGGAGATCTTGTGCTGTGTCTGCCTTGTGGTTACTTGGAGAGGTTGGTCTACTCTGATTATTCATATTGCCAAAGTTTTTCCATTGATTCCGTCCCATGGTTCTTTTTCACCATTGTGTCTGGCCCTTCAAGCGGTGGGCGCAGGGCCGTGTGGTTGTCCGGGAAGTTTTTGGGTGGCGGTGGGCCTGCAGAGAGCCCTGGCGGTCTCTAGGGTTCCCTGGAAGAAGGCTGGCCACTGGAGGTCCCATGGGTGCCAGTTGGAGGCCCATGCAGTCGCCGGGAGTGACTCTGGCCGGGGGCCTGGCGATCACAGGCGGAGTCCCTGGCAGAAAGCAGACCTACAGAAGCCTGGCAAGTGTGGGATGCAGGGCCAGGCGGTCGCCGGGAGAGTTCCTGCCTGGGGGCAGGCCTACAGAGGCCTGGCAGTCACCGGCAGAGTTTCTGGAAGAAGGCTGGCCTGCAGAGGTCCTGTGGGTGTCTGGTGGAGGCCCGCGCCTGGAGGCGGTTGCCAGGACTGTCCCTGGCCAGGGACGGGCCTGCAGGGCACCTGCAGGTGCCAGGGGGAGACCCACGCAATTGCCAGGGGAGTTCCTGGCCATAGGCAGACCTGCAGATGCCCGGCAGTTGCCAGCAGAGTCTGTAGCAGGTGGCAGGCCTGTGGAAGACCAGCATGCATGGAGCACAGGACCAGGTGGTTGCTGGGATAGTTCCTTGCCCAGGGTGGACCTGCAGAGGCCTAGAGGTTGCAGTTGGAGTTACGGCCAGAAGGCAGACCTGCGGAAGCCCTGCAGGCTCAGGCACGGGGCCACACAGTCACCAGGGGATTTATTGGCCAGAGGTGGACCTGCAAGGTCCCTGTGGGTGCCAGGTGGAGGTCTGCGCAGTCACCAGGGAAAGAGTTCCTGGTCAGGGGTGGACCTGCGGAGGTCTGGCAGTTGCCATCAGAGTTTCTAGCAGATAGCCGGCCTGTCGAAGCCCGGCAAGCACGGGGCACAGGACCAAGCACTCACCTGCGCCTTCCCTGGGCGCTTGTTCTGGTTGGGCACTTGTTCCGGCAGGCAGGGGTGGGGGTGCTGCTCAAGGGCCTCGTCCCTCAGTCTCAGCAGGGGTTAGACTTCTGGTTCGTCAGGTAAGGGGAGAAGGGTGTACATTAAGTTCAGAATGGTGGGGAAAACTTTAGTTCAGTTTTTCTGCCTAGCAATAGAGTTTTCAGAGTCACACTGGAGTGCTCAGGGAAAGCACACCTCATTTCCCATGGTACTCTTCCATAGGGTGAGACAAGAGGTCCACAGTTCACCACTTGTCTGTAGAAAACCTGCAGGAGCAAAAGAGGAGAAAAAAAGAAAGGAAACAGAAAAGCAAGAAACTCAGAGCTTTCTTGGGGGAGGGGATGGACACTCTTCCTTTCAGATGAATTTTGTACCTGAAGCTTGCTTTCTTAGGGTCGCAGCCAGTCTCAGCAGAGGTGACTCACAGAAATCACTTCTCTCTCTCGGCTGGGCTCCCAGTATTCAGCTTAATTGCAAAGTTTCTGGAGGTTATCTTCCCTTTTGGACAGGAGCCTTTTTCAGAAGTTGCTTTCAGTCAGCCATCTTGCTCCACCCCCTCTCCTCCTCTTCTTAATGCTAGGTTTTGAGAGGCCCTTGTGTTTTAGAACCTCAAAAGGAATCCTGGATCTATCTTTCTCCTGACCTATATCCTCTTAGTGTCACCATTCTATTATTGAAGGCCTTATTGGGGAGTTTCTGTGGGGAATGTTGGAGGGAGGGAAAGCTTGGAATATGGCAGGTTCTCTTGAGAGTTGTGAGTTTTGATATGGGATGAGCATATTTTTGTCAGGAGCAGCTATGAGGCTGATCTCTTAAAACCTCAGAATCATGAAGATGAATATCTTCACCCTCAAGAAGACTAAGCCAAAAATGAGCTCATATTTTCCTTTCTTGTATTCTATCTTCCTTGCCTTACCAGGCTCAGAAAAATTCTGAGAGATCAAGGTAGGGGAAATACAAAATTTGGTGTGTGTGGGGTCCTATTATAGGTGCTTTTCTTTTCTGTAGCTTCAGGAACAGTTACTTTTGGTTTCTCTGGTGGCCCTAAATCAAGATAATTTCATGTCCTTATGAGGTCCTAAGATGGTAGTGCCAGTCCCTGGAACTGGTGGATGAACACGTGAGTCATTCATATGCTGGAGGGTATATTCTATGAGGGGTTTCTGGGACTGAGAGTACCTGTGGACATATTAACTTTTTAATTTATTTTTTATTTAATAATATTCAATTCCAGGAGAATTTGTTTTTAGAGGTACTTTGATTTAATTTTTAAAATCTTAAGTACGTGTCACGTGTAGATAAGACAAAAAACATAGAGATGGCATGAGTAAAGTGGTAGGAATGCTGCTTATTATCATATTGTGTCTTAAGAACTGATCCAATCACCAATCACCATGAGAACAGAGACATAAAAATGAGTTCAATTTGTAGTCCTCAAATATTTCAGTTGCCTAACAAATAGCACCTGCTACACAAAAACCACAGTCAAGACGCAGAGAAAAAAATCCACTATACTAGCTCCAGATTGAAAAGGATCTTTTTCTTCTCAGTGGCAATGCCAAAATTAGTTTTAATTAAACAAATTTTCTACCATATTTCTTTTAGTGTGATGTCTTTCGAATATGGAAAAGTTAATGAAATGAGATTCTTCCCCTCAAAGATCTCACAACCTAGTGAGGGAGCAGACACAAACAGAGCACAGCAAAAGATTATAGGTCCTGAATTTGAAGCCTGTGTAGAGTACAGTGGTAAGCAGGAATGGATAAAAGGGAAATGAAGATACAGCAAAATAGATTGAGCATGAGTGGCTAAAGAAGGAGGAGGAAAATGAAGAGGTATGAAAACATGAAAAGTCTAAACTAACTTAGTAATTCTTGTGGATCACTGGGTTCACGTCTCTGGTGTTTACCCATAGTAGAATAGCTTTGTCATGGTGCTCTGGTTTCCTTGTAGGTATCCACAATGGCAAAGGTTTGATCCACAGTTAATTTGGGTCCTAGAAGAATGCCTTGTGATTCTCTTGGAACAAAAGAAAATAGGAAGCCTAAGTAAAGCTCCTGTAAAACCATCTCTCACTCACCTTTTTATTTTCCCTGGAAGGCTGTCATAAGACAATTTCTCATCTCCTTCCTGGATCCGAGGATATAAGAGGATTTCTGTCCTATGCTCCTCAGAATAGAGCTGTGAAATAAAAAATCACATAGCTGCTATCTAGGTTTGGCTCCTTGATGGAAAACTACCCTACAATTTGTGTTGAAGTCTCTTGGCCCCTTTTGTTCTGGTGTTATCATTTTTGATGTGCCAGTGATCACAGGGAGTGAGGTGCCTTTGGCTAATCTTCCTTTCACTGTCTATGTAAATACTAAACTGCCTAAGTGTTAAAGTAGCTCAATATATCTTTAACAGTCAAATCTGTCAGGCATTGGCCTTGGATTATTATTTGTAAGTCTGACAAATTTGGTGTCCTATGTGAATCCAATAATTTTACAATGCCCTTTTAAGAGAACATGGAGTTACACAGTCCAGATTAGGGGAGAGATGGACTCCATGCTATCTGGCAGTACACACTGTCGCCAATGTAGTAAGTAAAACGTGGAGAAAGGTCCTCCCATTAAAGTACTACATGGGCCACATTAGGAAGGATAAGACTCCCCAAGATCTGGTAGTACATCCCTTATCTAAGAAGTGGGTGAGGGAGGATGAGTAAGAATATGTGTGAGCCCTGTTAGTGGATAGGACTCCCAGGGATCTCACAGTGTTATTTGCTGATAAGTATTTGAAGGTCAAGTAGCTAGAAATAAGATTCAAAACAGCTGCTGAGTTGATGCTTTGCTGTTATTAAAAATGCATTTTTTCTTTTTTAGAAACGGAGTCTCTATTTGTCACCCTCAGTGGAGTCCTGTGACATCACAACTCACAGCAACCTCCAGCTCTTAGGCTTAGGCTTAGGCTATTCTCTTGCCTCAGCCTCCTGAGTAGCTGGGACTATAGGCGCCCATCACAACGCCCAGCTATTTTTTGTTGCTGTTTGGCTAGGGCCAGGTTTGAACCTGCCATGCTCGGTATATGGGGCTGGTGCCCTACTCACTGAGCCACAGGCGCTGCCCTAAAAATGCATTTTTTAAGCCTAGTGAATGGTCGCTTAAAACCACAAATAGTAAATGCAAAGATTGCTTACTGGTACAACTTGCTCCCTCTGTGCTACTTTATTCCCCCATTCTCTGATCTCCCAGCCACCCTGTAAATCTAGAGGTGCCTATATTAAAACTCATGTACTGTGTTTCTGTAAAAAAAAGTGTATGATAGAGTTTGGGCAAAACTTACCATGGAGACAGAAAAAAAAAAGGTAATTTGTGATTGAGGCTTAAAATGATCTGTCGTAAGTGCATTTATAAAATGGACTTGGATTGGATTAAAATGTTACATGCTTGAACTTTAATTGTTTACAAAGTGTTAGAAAATTCCTCTGATGTACAAAGTTTTCACTGTATAATGATTTCTTGTTGGTTGACTAATTAAAGGTCTCATTCTTAGTGGCCTTGGCTGCCCACCTGCAGGGGCAACTGATAAGCACTCCCCAAATTCAAGGCCTACTTGCCAAATAAAATGTATTGAAACAAAGTAGGCATCTACACAAGGCTGAATCTCCCTGGCAGCCAAAGAAAAACTGCTGTCTTTGCAAACTACAAAGCCAGCATGTTCCTGATTAAAAAAAGAAAACAAATTATAGTTAGCCATTTGTCTTACAGTATATTCCTGATAGAAAAATTATAATGCCTATAAAAGTTAGTCATGCGTCATATAGGTCTACACTATGAGGAACTTTGCCTTACCTGTTCCTGACAGATAGACTCCATTCAGACTTTTACCCTCTTCCTCTGGCAGGACAGTTGTGATGCCACAGACTAACCAGATATGGAACATTGTTGGACAAAACCAGATCTGGTTCCTGAAGTGTTTGGTGATAAAGGGAATTAGTGACTCTTCGCAATTATCCATAAGACCCCTAATGAATTGATAGGGTTGGAGACAAGAGTTGGGGACCTCATAAAGCTAAAACTAAGTATTCCATCGTTGTCGTTCACTCTTCTGTGCTATTGAGAAAGCAAAACTTTTTACCTCTGATCATTTGTCATAACCACAGATAAAATATACTCTAGTGAGCAAGGGTAATTCAGTTATTCAAT
Source organism: Arctocebus calabarensis (assembly GCA_963573935.1). NCBI lineage: Eukaryota > Metazoa > Chordata > Mammalia > Primates > Lorisidae > Arctocebus > Arctocebus calabarensis. The sequence continues at coordinate 6,259 of CAUYON010038538.1, forward strand.
CTTATACTGATCTGAAAATTTTGTAAATTAGAGATAAATTTTAGAAAATCCCAGGGAAACTATAGAAGCTTGGCTTCTCTGACTAGCAAATGAGGGAGACAAGCCAGTTTTGATGAATAAGAAGAAATGGAAATCACTCAGTCATCTAAAAGCTTTCTGGATGCTCCAAGTCAACCTGGCCATGTGCACATTGGCTGACGACACTGGTATTGAAGAAGAGTATGTTAAAAAAAGGCTTGTTGCAGTGAGTCTTTACATTCATTACAAAACAGTGACCTACCTAACATGAGTTTCTGTCATTTGAGAAATACCCCTTGTTGACAGTAGGAACAGAAATAACTTCCCTTAGGGCTAGAGTTCACTGAGCCTAGATTTATAATGGAGAACATAAACTCTCAGATGATGAGATTGTCATCTAGTATCAGACTTCACTGGTTTGTTCTCTTGGTATCACCAGGCTTTGGGGGATAATATCTTTCCTTGAGCCCCAGATAAAATCTCTGAAAAACTATTCAGCTTTTAGGAAACAAATTATAGTAATGGAAGCCTGGACACAGGACTAGGAAAATGTCTTTCAGACTAAGATGTAGAAAAGTAACCAATTGAAGATCCATACCATTGGACCTTGTGGACCTGGGTATTATGCCAGAGGCCCCAAAGAGATTGATAATTTCTGCCATGAAGGAAATTCTCACTAGCAGGGAAGATAACCACAGAATTTAAAGGTCTTAGCTCTAGTAGGGAATAATATATGGCCAAATTTGGCATTTATTAAGGACAAACAAGAAGAGGGCCAAGAGGACCTAAATTCCTTGTTCAGGTTTTTGCTGTTTATGCTAATGTTGATCCAATACTTTCAACACTACCTATTTACCTAGATACCTTCCCTTCAAGAAAAAAAAAAAAAACAGGACTAGGTAAGAGGGAGAGGTCCTTCCTTCTTTAAGAGAGATTAGTGGCCTTATACACTGGTCAAGGTATGTTAAGAACTTGACAGCAACTGAGATTGCCAAACCTTTTCAACTCTTTTGAACACTGGGATACAAGCCACTATTGTGTTGGGCAGCATAGCACCTATGTACATGGCTAGCATGTGAGGCAGAATGATGTTCTCCACATAGATGTTCACATCCTAATCCGCAAACTATGAATGTGTTGCATGACAAAAGGAACTAAGCAGATGTGGTTAAATTAAAAATTTCGAGATTGGATGATTTTATTGGGTTATCCAGGTGGGTGTGATGTCATCACAATAGTCATTACAATCCTTGTAAGATGGAGGCAGGAGATTAGACAGGAGAGAAGATGCTATGTTGTTGGCTTTGAAAATGGAGATAAGAGCCACAAGCCAAGAATATGGGAGGCCTCTAGAAGATGCAAAAGAAAGGAAACAGATTCTTCCCAAACATCCAGAAGGTACAGCCCTGCCAATATCTTAATTTTAGACTTCTGACCTCCAGAACTATAAGAATACAAATTTGTATTTTTTTGAGCCACTAAGTTTATAGTAATTTATTTCAATAGCAATAGGAAATTAATATAACCTCAAAATTACTTTAATTAGATTTGTAAATAAATTTCAGATTGGACAATTGCCTTATAAAAGATCATATGTGGTCTTTGAGAGCCAATATACACTCTCAGTGGTTCTCAACCTTCCTAATGCCGCAATGTATTTTCATTGTTAAAAAGGGGTCGCTGACTCCAGTGGTTGTAACATATTTTTCTTGGTTGCAAGGGATATTACCTATGGGGAAATTACACAATTAGAACAGTGGTAGTGGTGTGAGTGCACAGTCAGAAGCCTGCCAGACTTCCCCAGTACAGTCATGTAGTAACTACAAAGCAATAAAGATGGTAGGATGGAAAATGGAGGTCACTATATTAATCAAGGGCTAATGGAGGCCAAGATGCTTAAATAAACTATATAATATTATATTTACCCTGTGCATCTGGTTAAAAAAAAAACACCTAATGATAGTTACACTTTACTGTGCACTGCTATAAGCTCAGTGCTTCCCCCTTCATGCCAGCAGTTCCAGAAATCTTAAGGATGATGAAATTTATTGTACAGACTAAAGGATTCTGATATGCAATATTGAACATTGCTGATTCCCTCTTCAGCATCTAACTGCTTCTAAATGACTGATGACCAAAGCAAATTTGCCTTTAGGTGGCTCAGATTAATGTTTACTCTGCTACAAGACAATATAAACTCTCCCATGGTTTTGCACTAGAGGACAGGCTGAGACCAAGCAGAGACTGAAATTTCACCAGAGGTGTTCTATACCATTACATGGGTGACATTATTCTGATTGGAAAGGATAAGAGTAGCCTTCACATTGTCTTAGATTAAGGGTCCAATATATGAGTCAGTAGGGCTGGAAGATTAAGCATGATAGGAATCAGTGGCCAGCAATCTAAGTAATGTTCTCAGGAACAATGTGGGTTGATGTCTAGAGAACAGTCCCCTAGCCTGATTTAAAAAAAAAAAAATGATGAAATCTAGCAAACAAAAAGGAGATACAACATCTGATATATTTATTTGGTGTTTGACATACTTCATACCTCACATGAGGATTCTGCTTGGTCTATTACATAGTATCACTCAAAAGGTAGACATCTTTGAAGGGATCCCTGACCAATAACAGACCCTAGAAACTATCCAAAAATCTGTACAGACTTCCACTCAGGCCAGTAAGCTCTGAGATACAAGTGTCATTAACTAATAATTATGCAGACTAAAGCTTCTGACAAAAAAAGATGTAGGTTTGGGACATAGCACTTGCCTGACATGACCACCAGGTGTACTCCATTTGAAAACCTATTACTGGGTGCTGGTGGACTCTGAGAGAATAACAAAGCAGCAGCATGTTGTGACACCCTTACATTTCTACCATGGAATGGATCAGAAATGAGAACATAACCAAAGTAGGTGTTGCCCAATTTTTATTCTGTTTGTGCTGCTACTTATATAACAAAATGTCACAGAATGTAATTTATAAAGAACAAAAATTTATTTTCTCCCAGTTCTGGAGATTGGTAAATCCAAGCTCAAGGTGCTAACAGGTTTGATTGGTGAGGGTTGTATTCTGTGGAAATAGAAAAAGGGAATTAACTCCCTCCATCTAGCCTTTTTATAGCCTCTAGTCTCAATAAGGGCACCTAATTATACCTCCAAAAGGCTACATCTCCCAATACTTTTATATTGGGTATTAAATTTCAATATGAATTTTGGAAAGGACAAAAACATTCAAACCATAGAACCCAACAAGCATCTATTATTGAGTCAAGGTGGTATATTCAGGAAAAAAAGTAAACTAGGAATTACGGAGTCTCACAGCTACATGGAAAAGTGACTGATCAAGGCTGTCTCAGATGTGGGGTCTGTGCCAGTACCTTGAGCTTTGGGGGAATTTTAGTACTGAGGATACCTGGGCCTGCTTCACAGGCAGATCATCTATGTTCAAGGCCGATGGGGTGTGCTGGGCCATTGCTGTGGTACAGCCCCAAAGAAAACTGTGTCCTACAGCTGCACATGAAAAAGGAACCTCTATTCAGTGGTGTTTTCCATGGTGTTTTCTCTGGAAAACATCCTCCAAAATGTACCCAGTTACATTTTCACTGACTCATGGGGTGTACAAGAATCAGATAGTGAAGCAACTGGAAATAGGATACTTTGATGATCAAGTTTCAGCCTCCGTGGAGACAAACATTATAGAAAAAAATTGCACAGGACCACAACTTCTGTTGTGACCCATATGAATTCCCATAAGAAAAGACCCTGAAAAGGATGAACATCAATGACAATAACAAGCTGATTAAATCTGCCTTATCCATAAGTATATGGATATACATGTGAATATAACATTGCACAGGGTATGACAATCTATTTACAATTCAGGACTGGGCCCCAAAACAAGAACTAGTGGCTTGGTTCCAGAACATGAGGCTTAGAAGCCTAGCATATGTGTCCAGACTGAAATCTGTAAAGCCAAGTGTTTCAAAGAGAGCTTTGGGACACATATCAAGAGGTACCAGAATTGGCCGGTCTTGGGAAATACAGTATAAAACTCTCTTTCCCTCCTCTTACATGTACATTGACTTTTGTAAACAATTCTTCAGGTATGGAATTGCCATCTTTATCTGCTTAGCAAATGGGAACCATACTATTCAATGACACTTAGATGAACTATTTTACATGTTTGGATTTCCTGAACACATCTAGTCAGACATGTACTGCCTTTATAGCAAAAAGAAACAAACAGTGGACAGCCATATAGACATTCTCTGGATATTTTATGCCCATTTTATCCTCAGGCAGCAGGTGCTACTAGAAGATAAAATGTACTCTTAAAGAAGAAAATGAAAAGGATAGCTGTTTAACCATGGCTCAACGCCTAGTGAAGAACACATACTCACTTAAGATAGGCAGTTTGGGCTCTAAATATGGTAATTCGGCAGAAGGGTACCTCCTATTTAAATAAAATGTTTAATTATGAGATTGAGGAGTGGGAAAAGAAATTCAGGCTAACTGTAAGAAAATCCAAGCCCTAATTTATGATTTATTACTCTCAGTCTTTTTTTTTTTTTTCTTTTGTCCACTTCTATACCTTCTCCTGGGAAATCAAGCTACTGGAACTTGCAAGAATCAAAAAGATTCATGGGGTAGAGACTAATCTGATGCTTCTTTTTCTATCTGCTTATGCTTGCTGGATTTAGACACTTGTGGACACTAATGATAATCATAAATATGAAGTGACAACCCTTAAGGTGATCATGGCATGGCCTACATGTCAAGGAATGGGAGATAATCTAGGATGGTGCAAAAAGATGAAGAAGAAATTTCTGAATCTCATAGGGATGAGATTGGATATATAAGGTGGCTAAGACATTTGGAGGATTGGAAAAGCAGTGAAGAAATAGCTGAAGAAACCAGTCATACCAATCATATGGCTGTGGAAAGAGAACAACAATGCTGAATGGTATGGAGAAAACACCTTTGACCCTGGGTGGTCAAGAGTTGGAACAGAGGGCAGTGCCTGTGGCTCAGTAGGGCACCAACCCCATATACTGAAGGTGGTTGGTTCAAACCTGGCCCCTGCCAAGCTGCAAAAACAAAAAAATAGCTGGGTATTGTGAAATGGATAGGCACCTGTGGTCCCAGTTACTCAGGAATCTGAGGCAGGAGAAGTGCCTAAGCCCAAGAGCTGGAGGCTGCTGTGAGCTGTGACGCCACAGCACTCTACCAAAGGTGACAAAGTGAGACTCTGTCTCTGAAAAAAAAAAAAAAAAAAAGAGTTAGAACAGAGACCATTCACTAATCTCTCTCAGCTCTTGTCCACAGGACATCTAGTCAACTTCACACAGACTGTTGCCACTATTCACTATTTAACTTCTGCCAAATAAAAAATGAAATCTTAATCTAAGAACTCTCAGAAACATTCCAAAATCCACTGACTCCAGAAAGAAACAGCGTGAACTTGAAACAAATAAGATTCACATTCTGGACACTGATGTGATTCTTTTAAGCTTTATCTTGTTTTTATTGGATTCTTTTCTATGCCTTTACATATGTAACTGACTTAACTACAAGGGCTGAGGTCTATACACCAGATGGGTTCAATCTTTTTACTAGGAGTTATAGTCATGATTATGCTGTTCCAATCTTGCTCGAGACAAACAGATCAGATTTTGTACAAGAACCTGTCTGTAAAATTAATTGGGGTATCTGATGGGGTGGTCGAATGAAGAGTCTGACTCTAGAATTATGAAAAAGAAATGCCTTATATTTTAGTAACCCAGCCTATGGTATTTTGCCAGAGTGGCCTCAGTGGACTAAAATAGAAGCCTACTAAATTTATACTTGACCTGTATAAGCAGAAACGTTTAGGTCAAGTGAACAAATGTCAAGTCTGAATCTTAAAAATAACGTGTCACAGTCCCTCAATCAACTTGGAGACATGAGCTAATTTATAGACACAGAACCTCTTGAATTGAAAAGGAGACCAAATCCCCTTGAAGGGGAACCCTGACATACTGCCAAAAATTTACACTATTAATCTATCTTCCAAACTTTCCCAAAGGGAACTATAGCCTTTTACCACCGTAACTGTGCACTGGCTGAAGAAAAGGAAATAATCAGATCTTTCAGGGACTATAGGACACCGGCTTTGACACTAATTCCAGGAGGCCTAAAATGTCACTGCAGTCCAGGAGTCAGAGTAGGAGCTTACAAAGGTTAGGTAATCAATGGATTCTTAGCTCATCACCCACCACTGTGAGCCAAGTGGATCCCTGAGACCATCCTATGGTTATTTACCCAGTTCAAAAATGCAAAATTGAAATAAATATACTCAGTATTTGGCAGAATTACATGCAGCCTCAGACTGTGGACTGAGGGCTATTATGGTGGGAAAGGCCACATCGAAGCCACTAAAACTGCCTTCACCTACAAAAATAGTAAACCAAAAGCCACACCACATTCCTGGGGATATTGCAAAGATTAGTACCGCCATCAGGGACTTGAATGATGCAGTGGTGACACCATCATATTCCCCATTCAACTCACATATCTGGGCTGTGCAGAATACAGATGGATTTTTATAAGCTTAATGAGTGGGGTGACTCCAGTTACAGCTGCTGTACCTGATGTACAGATGCTCAACCAAGTTAACACATCTCCTGGTACTTGGTATGCATCTATTGATCTGGCACATTTTGGGGGGGGCACCTTTTTTTTATCCATACCTGTTCATAAATCCCACAAGAAGCAGTTTCATTTCAGCTGGAAAGGCCAATAATATACTTTCACTATCCTACCTCAGGAATTTATTGATTCTTCTGCCATATGTCATAATTTAGTTATCAGTGATCTTCATCCTCTTTTTCTTTTTTTTTTTTATTGTTGGGGATTCATCGAGGGTAGAAGAAAACAAGTTACACTGATTGCATTTGTTAGGTAAAGTCCCTCCTTTTTCTTCCACAAGATATTACACTGGTCCACTAGTTGATTACATTATACTGATTGGACCTAGTGAGCATAAGTAGCAACCACTCCAGACTTATTGGTAAGAAATTTATATGCCAGGAAATGGGAAATAATTATGACAAAAATTCAGAGGCCTGAGGCCTCTACCTCAATGAAATTTCTAGGGATCCAATGTTGTTGGGTATGTTGCCGTATTGAAGGATAAAGTTGCATCTGATACTTCCTGTGACCCCACCCCATAAAAGAGGCACAATTAAAAGACACACATCAGAGGGTAGAAAGTTTAGGCTTTGTAGGATGAATAAGTCTATACATCTAGAGAACAACATGAGGACTATAGTTAATAACACTGTGTTATATACTAGTAATTTTCTAAGAGAGAAGATTTTAGGTGCCTTTATTATAATAATAACAAAAACAAGATGATGGCTATGTTAATTTGCTTACCTATAGTAATCACTGAGCATAACAAAATAAATACATCAAAACTTCATGCTGTACACCTTAAATATATGTAATAAAACATACAGTCTTAGTTCACTTGGTGATGCTATAATAATACCTGAGATGGGATAATTTATAAAGAGCATAATTTACTCCTCTTAGTTCTGGAAGTTGGGAGTACATGGTCAAGGTGCTATCAACTGGTGTTGAGCCTTCTGACAACATGGCAGAAGGTGGATGGGCCAAAAAAAGGTGAACTCTATGTTCTCATCTGGCAGAACAGGAAAGAGCAAACCCACTCCTCTTTCACTGGAGTGGAGCTCTTGTGGACCCAATTAACTACCTCCAAACACTGTTGCATTAGGGACTAAGTTTCCAACACACGAATTTTGGGGGACACATCCAGATCATAGCACATATGGGGGTGGGGAGAAAAGAAAGTGATGGGGAGAGAGAGAGAATGAGTAAGGATGTGAATGCACCTCGTGGGACTCTTGGAATTTGGAACACAATATATTCCCCATTTGAGTGTAAGATTCTGGCCCATTTATTAAGTGAGATGGCTATCTACTAGTTTTGAGTAGGGCTCAGAGAAGATTCCGTAACACATTCAGGCTACTATGCAAGTTGCTTTGCCACTTAGGCTTTTGGAGCACAGCCCTGCAATACTCTGCAGATAACTACTCTCTTTTAAAGAAACAGCTCTGGGGCTGTATTAGGCCTTAGTAGACTGACACTTAACCATGGGCCACCAAGTTACCATGGAACCTGAGTGCAATTATTGACATGGGTGTCATCTGACTTACCAAGCCATGAAATTGGATGTGCACAACAGCACTCCATGATCAAATAGAAGTGGTGTATACAAGACTGGGCCTGAGCAGGCCCTAAAGGCACAAGTGAGTTACATGGAGTGGCTCAACTGCTCATGGTGCCCACTCTTGCTACACTGCCTCCTCTCCCCCAGCGGGGGCTCATGGGCAGTACCATATGATCAATCATCAGAGGAAGAGAAAAGCCAGGTCTGGTTTATAGATAGTTCTGCATGACATGTAGGCACCACCCATACATAGACAGCTGCTATAGCCCCTTTCAAGGACATCCTTGAAGGAGAATAGTGAAAGGAATTCATCCCAGATGGCAGAACTTCAAGAGTGTATGTTATTATTCATTTTGTTTAGAAAAAGAAATGGCCAGACATTGGATTACATCCTGATTCATGGGCTGTAGACAATGGTTTGGCTAGAAGATCAGGGATTTGGAAGGAGTATGACTGGAATATTGGTAACAAGGAAATATGGGGAAGAGGTCTATAGATAAACTCCCTGAGTAGGCATAGGATATGCCTAATTATGGAACTTTTCCTCTGGATGTAGTCACACTTTTGTGAATTCCCACAAAAGTGGGAGTTACAGCCAGAGGAAGAGTTCCATAATCAAGGGGATGGGATGACCTGTTCTGTGGAAATCAGTCAGCCTCTTTTCTCAGTTACCTCCATCATTGCCCAGTGGACTCATGAATAAAGTGGCCATGAGTGGCAGGGATGGAGGTTATGCATGGGCTCAGTAACATGGATTCCCACTCACCAAGGCCAACCTGGCTATGACCATCATTGATTGCCCAGTCTGCCAGTAGTAAAGGATGACCTGGAGGCTTAAATAAGGCATCATTTCCTGGGGTGATCAGCCAGCTATGTGATGGCAGGTTGATAACACTGGATCACTTCTGTATTAGCCTGTCTTCTGTTGTTTATAACCAAATACCTGAAACTGAGTAATTTATAAAGAAAATAAATTTATTTCTTACAACTGTGAAAGCTGACAAGTCCAAAATCAAGAGGCTGCATCTGGTGACAGGCTTCTTGCTGCTGGGAACTCTGCAAAGTCATGAGGCAATGCAGGGCACCACATGGTAAGGGGGCTGAGCATGTTAGCTCAGGTCTCTCTTACCCTTCTTATTAAAGCTACTAGTTCTCCTTCCATGATAACCTATTAATCCAAAATTCATGAATGGATTAACCCATTCATGATAGCAGAGCCATTATGATCCAATAACCTCTTAAAGGTCATAGTTTTCAATATGGCCACATTGGAGATTAAGTTTTCAACCTAAGTTCTAAAGGAGACATTCAAATCATAGCATTCCCTCCTGGGCCCCCCAAAACTCATGTCCTTCTCATATACCAATACATTTATCCCATCATCATAAACCCACAGTCTTAACTCATTCCACCACCAAATCCAATGTCTAAGTTTCTTCTGTGAGCCTGTGAAATCAAAACAAGTTACCTACTTCCAAAATAATGATATGTTGACTTATATAAATAATGAGATTCAGAAAATATGATTAAGTATAACACAAATGCCAAACAAAGGGGGACATTTCCAAATTGGGGAAACAAATGTTTCACTTATATAGACAGAGAAGGTTAACAGGGTTGCTACATTTTCCAAGAGAGAGAATGTATGTATTTTCCATATAAATTCAATACATATATTATAGCAATTTTATTTGTTGCAGCTTCTACATTACAAGGAAGATTGCTTTCACATTCCATTAGGAGGAGTAATTGTCTCTGGGAGTCTTACCTCTGGTGTCATTTAGGGTTTCTTAATCACTCCTAGAATAAGAATAAGAAAGAGATTTAATCTATCATTGGAGAAGCAGAAATTGCAGTTGTATGCTACATGACTCAGGTCACATAGTCACATTACTCTCAAGGCTTAAATAATTTAGAGTTCTAACAGTTTTAAATTTGAATTATTTAATTTCACAAGTGTAGCAAACAAAGGGTACACATTCACATTCCAAAAGGATAAATAAGCAACAAGAAAGGCAAACTTTCCAGCAAGTTTGAAACCCAGGGGGGCAAACATTACATCTTAGAGCCAGAGAATAATCACTTTTAATTCCATATGCTGCTTCCTGGACACAATAAGGTGGGAGTTGGGCCCCAAAAGCCTCAGGCAGCCCCACTCGTAGGGCTTTGCTAGGTGGAGCACATGTGGCTGCTTGTAGGGACTGGAATCCAACAACTAAAGTTTTCCCAAGCAAGTGTTGGATGATTCTGATGACTGTACCTTTTATAGCTGTGATGTGCTTTGCAGCTGAAACTTTTTGAGTCATGACTGCTTTAGCCAGTGTGATTGGGATGTGGGGAACATAACCCCATGGTGGCACAGGGCACTATTGCCTGCGTTTGTTTCCTGAAGTCATTCTGTACTCTTAGGTCTGTGGACCTGTGATGGGAAAGGCTACCTTGAGGATTTATGAAATGCCATCAGGGCCTTTTTGCCATTGTCTTAACTATTAGTACCTGGTTCCCTGTTAGCCGTCTCTTTAGCAAGCATTGGCTTCACCACACTCTTGGATTTCTGTACTAAATATACTTTCATTCTCTATCACATGACCAAGCTCCAAAATTTCCAAATGTTTCTACTGTTACCTTTTTTCTCTAGAAGTTTTCCATAAGCAGTTATAAGTAACCACACGTAGCATGAGAACTACACCAGATAGGCTATTCCATTACTCTTAAATTCAGCCTTTCACATAGCCGTTGGGCACAGACACAATTCAGCCAATTTCTGTGACAATTTATAAAAGGATGACTTTTAGTCCAGTTTCCTTGTTCCTCAGTTCCACGTGAAAATTCAGCAGAATGGCCTTTACTGTCCATATTTCTATCAGCATTCTGATCATAACCATATAACCAAGCTCTAAGGAGTTCCAAACTTACCCTAGTCTTCATGTCTTCTAATTCTCACCATAATGTAGGCTTTTTCTAGCCTGTTCCTCCAAATTCTTCCAGTTTATTCCCATTACCCAGTTCTAAAGCCACTTCCAAATTTGTTACCAGCAACAGTCCATTTGTTCTTGGGAACAATTTTCTTAGTCCATTTTCTGTTTCTTAGAACAGAATACCTGAAAGTGGATCATTTATAAATAAATATATATTTCTTACAGTGATAATTTGAGAACTCCAAGGTTGAGTGGCTGCATCTGATGAGAACCTTCTTGCTGCTGGGAACATTTTGCAAAGGGTGTTTTTGGACACTCTAGGTGGTGCATACATCACATGGTGAGAAAGTTGAGCATGCTCATGTAGGAGTTCAGGTCTTTCTTTGTATTAAGTCACCAGTTTCCGTCCCATGAATCCATTATCCCATTAATCTATCAAAGAATAAATCTATTCATGAGGACTCTGCAAGTGACCTTTAAAGCCCATCTTGGGCCAGGCATGGCAGCTCGCCGATAATCCTAGCGCTCTGGGAGGCCAAGGCAGGTGCCTGAGTTCATGAGTTCGAGACCAGCCTGAGCAAAAGTGAGACCCTGTCTCTAAAAATAGCTGGGTATTGTGGCGGGTGCCTGTAGTCCCAGCTACTTGGGAGGTGGAGGCAAGAGAATTACTTGAGCCCAAGAGTTCAAGGTTTCTGTGAGCTATGAGACCACGGCCCTCTACCAAGGACAACAAAGTGAGACTCTGTCTCAAAAAAAGAAAAAAACCTTAAAGTACTGCTACCTTGGGGATTAAGTTTCAACATGAATTTTGGAGGGGACATTTAAACCATAGCAACTTCTACTATGGAAAAGGCAGCATTTTGTTCTTACTGGAATAGACACTTACTCTGGATACTAATTTGTCTTTTCTACACACAATACTTCCTCAAACCACCATCCTTGGACTTACAGAACACCTTATCCATAATCCTTGTATTCCACAGTATTGCTTTTGGTCAAGGAACTCAATTGAAAGCAAATGAAATGCAGCAATGATCTTACAAAGTTCCCTATCAGCCTGAAGTACCTAGCTTGATTCACCAGTAGAATGTTGCATCATATTGCCAGCTAGGTGGCAATACCCTGCAAGAATATAAAGCACGGTTCTCTAGGAGGCTGTATAACTCAAACCAGTGTCACATATATGGTGCTCTCTCTTTAAAAATAATTTTATGGTTAGAGGTCACCACAACATGAGTAACTGTATTAAAGGGTCATGGCATTAGGAAGGTTGAGGACCACTGCCCTAGGGCATCTCTTAGTACTACCATGCCCTGTGATTAAACTCAATGGGAAACTGTTACAACCTAATTAAGGTAAGACTATTAAAGTCCTTGTTTGGGCATCCTACCAGGTAAAGAATTATGACTAGCAGATGTGCTTGCTGAAGGCAGAGGGAACAGAGAATGGGTAGTGGAAGAAAGTAATTATGAATACCAGCTATGACCACCACATGATCAGTTATAGAAATGAAGACTGCAGTTGTCATGAGTACTTCCTACTTATTTTGTTATGAATATGTTTGTATGTCCATTTGTGTGTATACGTATGTGTCTTTGCATTCTTCCCTAGCTTATTTTCTTACCATGTAACGGAAGAGGTACTGACTTTATCATAGTGTTTATTGCTAACTTTTACATCATAGTACATAAATTATGAAATGTTAATGAAAGATTAACCATCATGCAAGGATTTTATATCTTCTGGGGAAAAGGTTAATGTATTATCCATTGTATATAGAATTGTATCATGTTAAGTGGAAATGTGGTGTTGTTATGGTCTTTTTTGGAGACAAAGTATGGTTTAAGGAGATGTGTATGAATGCCACAAGTTGCCAAGGGGAAGATATATGATGGTTAATGTTATGTGTCAACTTATAAGGTATTTTTGGTTGAGATTTATTTTTAACTTATTTTATTATTGTATTTTATTTAGAAATAGGGCCTTACTCTGTTGCACAAGGTGGAGTGCAATGGCACCAGCATACTTCACTGCAGCTTTGAACTCCTGGGATCAAGTGATCCTCCCACCTCAGCCTCCTGAGTAGCTAGGACTGTAGGCATGTGCCAACACACCTGACTAATGTTTTTATTTTTTTTTTAAGATAGGGTCTTGCTATGCTGCCCAGGCTACTCTTGAACTCCTGGCCTCAAGTGATCTGCCCATCTTGACCTCACATAGCATTGGGATTATAGATAGGAGCCACTGTGCCAGGCTGTGATTAATATTTAAATCAGTGAACTTTGAGTAAGCAGATTAGCCTCCACAATATGGCTGGTCCTCATCCAGTCAGGTGAAGGCTTGAGTAGAACAGAAAGACTGACCTCTCTGAACAAGGGGGAATTCTATGGCAGACTGCCTTTCTACTTTATCTGTACCATCAGCTCTCCTGGGTCTCAAAGCTGATGGCTTTTGGAGAAGTGCACCATTGTCTCTCCTGGGTCTGTAGCCTGCCAGTCCACAATGCAGATTTTGGACTTTCCAGCCTTCATAATTTCATGAACCAGTTCCTTATAATGAAATTCCTTCTATATATACACACATCCTATTGGCTCTGTTTTACTGGAGAATATGCAAGATAACTCCTATAATCTCAGGATGATTACTGAATATAAAATAGAGGACAAATATGTATGTCATACCTTAAACATCATAATTATTGTGTTGGCTAAATTCCTCATGGGTTATAACACCCATTGCCCTAAAATATCCAATAGTGGGCATGGAAGTACAGAACCTTTAAGTAAAAAATCAAAATTAGATTGAATCTTTACCATTTACAAACTGACTTGAAGAAATGGGACCCCATGGACAATCACACCACAATGTATATAGTTAATACGGTGGAATGTAAATTAAAACAGGGCTTTTATGAATCAAAACCCATTATTCAAGACTTATTTAGAGAAGAGGATGATTATCCTCATTGCTTCTTCATTTGACAACTTAAATTGGCCTATTATTTAACTTGGAAAGAATGAATAAGGCATTTTGATAAATTACCACAGCCTTAATGCAGTGGTCTACACAATGAGGCTCCATAATTAATATTATGATTTATGAAAATTATTTCCTGCATCCTATCCACAACTGATAAATACTTTCCTATTATATATTGGGCCAGTATATTCTGTTTAGTACTTATTTCAACAACCTAAGCCTCAGTTTTCCTTCCTCTACAAAGGGAAAGGATATACTTTTTCCTGGTTACTTAGAAGGTATCTCATTAACTCTGTCATCTCACACAGTCTTTGCAGACAAAACCTTAACTGCATTTTACTTTATCCAGGAGCACAGATAAGACATTACATTGATGCAATTTTCTTCTAAGGGGATTATTTAAAAACACTCATGTTGGGCATACAGATATTTAAAAAGCTCACAAAAAGTTAATGGGCCATTGCCCCACACATAGCATAAGACATCACAATCTTGTAAAATTCCTGAAATTGTTGGTAAACTGAGAGCTGTACCAACCCTGACACTATCAATTGTCATTGACTCTCTCAGTACCCACAACATTAAAACAAACCCAACATTGTTTAGGCTGTTTGGGGTTCTAAAGTCAACATATTCCTTATAAATTGTATGTAGGCCCATTTGTGCCATTACTTACAAATAGGTCCACTTTGAGTGAGGCTCCCTCCAAGCAAGAGACTCTAGAATTTTTTCAAATTGTAATACTACAGGCAGTCAAATTAGTGCCATCACCACCAGCTTGCCCCTGAGATTCTTTCACTATAGAGGTTTTAGCAACCTTTTGTCTTGCGTCTTGGGAGTCTTTGGACAATCCATCATGGCTATTAAGTTGCCTGTAAGCTTCTGATGCAAGAAACCGCCCTCCTAGGCCTCATTCTGTATGTTGTTAGAATGGCGATTGCTGGCTACACACCAGAATGTCCTAGAAACAGAGTCTATCATAGGCCCTCAGTTTATGACCCTTAATTTCCAGCTAATTATACTTTGAATCTTGGAAGCAGCACCCTACAAACTCATCACAGCCACTAAAACCTCTTTGTTACAGGATGGAGCCAAACTTGGGCCTTTGGGCATATCTCAATGCAGGTGGGCATGCCTAACCTGTCCCCAGTCTTTTACTAGAAGCCATGGTGTTAAATGAGATTACCCCTTTCCCAGACCTCTTGGCTACCTTGGGACAAGGTAGGATCAACTGAATGAAGAACAATGTGAGTTTGTCCACTTTATGGGTATTTTGTCATCATCACATACAAGATATAACAATTAAGTTGGGTGACGCCTATGGCTCAGTGAGTAGGGTGCCGGTCCTATATACTGAGGGTGGTGAGTTCAAACCCAGCCCTGGTCAAAATGCAACAACAACAAAAAAAATAAAAAATAAAATAAAAAAAAACTCATCCTACAAAAAGTGCTACGTACCTCATTGCTGAATGTCACTATGGTCACCTTTGAAGTACTCCCTTTGGCCATCTGGTGACCATAGGGATATTCAGCAATGATATATGTAGCACTTTTTCTAGGATGAATTCATGAACTTAATTATCTGGTCTCATACTCTGGAGCTCAGTAGATTGCTACTGCTTTTAACCCTTTACAGGATGTCTTTGATAAAAGACTGGGCCCAAGATCAGTACAACTGGCCAAAGTTTACATTGTCATGTTAGCAGTAGATGCCCTGGTGAACAACTGGCCTTGTCTGCACATTTTTAGACCCTTAGGCCATTACCAATGATCTAGTTGTCTCATTTGGCCAATGGCAGCAACATAAATTCCTTATCCAAGGTTGTCTTTTTTGGGACATGGAACTCTGGGAATTCTTGCCTCAAAAATATAAAAATATAAATCAATATCACACATACCTTTACATATGATAAAGCTATAATACTTCATTAATACATTCCTTATCACCTTCAGAGTTCCAAATTTGGTTGATTGTGATGAAGGCATTCATTTCATTTCCCAGAATATGAAATGCAGGGTTCTGGAATAAGACACTTGATGAAACTTTTACCTTCCTTCTAGATCTCAGGCTACAGACCACATAGAGTACTAGAATGGCTTATTTAAAACTGTTCAAATTCAATTAAAGAAACATGGCACATTTTGTCAAACATCAGGGGTAAATTATAATAAAAAGACTGTTTTCTATGTTTGCTGACAAGTTTTAAGCCTCACCTTTCTGCCTCTTCTCCTTCAGTTCTACATCTGCGTAAGCTAGTAAAACTTCTGGGTCCTCTCACCTTTTATGCTGAAGGGAATTTTAAACCTCTAGTTGCACATTCAAACTCTCACTCCAGCCCCAACCTCTAACCACAAGAAAAAGGAAAGGAACCAGTCTCCTTTCCTTGTTCTCTGAAGACATTTCTGCATCAGCTTTGGAAGCCTGCTCTGCTCTCAAAAAAGTCTCCTTATGTGAGTAATGAAACTTTGAATACCCTATGGATGCATATGTGGCATCACCACCATACTTGATATATAAACCATTTTTTTTTTTTTTGGTGAAATAGAGTCTCACTATGTCACCCTGAGAGAGTGCCATGAAGTCACAGCTCACAGTGACCTCAAACTCTTGGGCTTAAGCGATTCTCTTGCCTCAGCCTCCCAAGTAGCTGGGAATACAGGTGCCTGCCACAATGCCCAGCTATTTTCTTATTGCTGTTGTCATTGTTGTTTACCTTGCCCAGGCCAGGTTTGAATCTACCAGCCTAGGTGTATGTGGCCAGCACTATAAACACTGTGCTACGGGCACCAAGCCTAAAACACATTTTGCATGGAGGTCCATTCTGTATCTTTGCAGTGGGCACAATAAGTGGCCTATGTTTATAAAAATAATTCTTAGCAGGATGTGTGAAAGGAGAGTGGAGTTATAAGGAAATGTATCCTCCATGGTGGCCTTGCACCCTTGCATGTATCTATGTAGGCTTAAACTGCAGATAATCTGAGTTTTAGTTAAATGTCTTGTGATCCTCATAGACCATTATGAGAGGCTGTTTGGAGGTGCTAAGCAGCTATCTTTTAGTCACTTACCGGTCTCTCCTGGGAGGCTGTCATGAACAAATTTCTTATTACCCACCAGTTTCTGATGAAGTACGGGGCTTTCTGTCCTGTGCTCTCCAGAACAGAGCTGAAGAACACAAAATCATTCAGCTGTAGTGTAGATTGGGCTCCTCAGCTACAGAGCATACCCTAACTTGTTATAGTCATCCAGCCTTTTTTGTTTCTTTATTGTCTTTTAGGGTATGTGGGACAAAGATCCTGAGAATTGGCCCCTTGGGTTGGTTTTTCTTTGCAATGCTTATGTAAGTACTAAACTGTCTAAATCTAAGTGGCCTCTTTGCATCTTTACCATTAAAATCAGGCAGGCCCTTTCCTAGTCTTGAGCTTATTATCATATAATACTAATTGCTAGTCTATGTCTTTCACTTATAAACTAAAATATAATTATATAAAATATATATAATTATAATTATTATATTATAATTATAACTGTTATATTATATAAAATATAATACCAGGACAGTTACCTGGTATTCATTCAAAGATCCTTACACTAAATTAATACTGAATACTTACCATCATATGCATATGAGAAGCCTTCCGTGAATTATCAAATACAGTTGTGGGGCCAGTAGTACATAGTATTTTATGAAGCTAGGAAGTTAACTAAGAAGTTATTGGTACTGAAAGATGCTAAACAATAAAAACATCATTTATAGGTAAAATATCCTTTCCAATAAAGAGAAACTTGAGCACATGAGCACAGTCCAGTCTTCTGATGTCTCATTTTTCATATTTTCCAGTAAATAAATACCTGGTAAAATAAAAGCAAATGTTTCACAAGTGGGAGGTGTGACAACCATTTATATAATGAACATGTTATGAACATCTATTTGGTACCATGTTCCAGGTTCTGGGCTAGACTCTGGGGACAATCAGACAACAGCCTGGCTCCCAGAGCCCAGGGACCTCAAGAGTTTGGAAGGCAGAAACATTCAGGCTAGTATGTATGTGTATAATATGTATAATAGGAGCCATAACAAAGCAATGCAGTACCTGTGAACACAAGACTAAACCTTACCCCAGGGGATAGAAAATGATAATTCCCATTTCAAAGATAAGAAAATTCAAGAATAGAGAAATAATTTGGCAGAGGCCTTATAGGCCTCTGGTGAAGCCAGTGTAGAGGTAATGGCCTGTTGGATCCCAAACTACTTTACTGCTCCCACCTATAGTTCCACTAGCTCTTCTTGCCTCCAGATTAAAAACAAAAAATCTGCTACAATCAGAGTAGATTCAAATTAGGAAAAAAACTTCCAAGAAAATAATGAACATTTTTCTGGTCTATAATGGTGCCTTCTCATAGAACTTTGGAATTGAAAGCTCTGCCCAGGTGCACGTCATAAAGGACTCTAAGGCAAACCTTTCACTTCTCTTTTTCCAGGTAATAGTTGGTTCTGGGGAACTGCTTACTCTTGGGATTCAAACACACATAGGACTAGAGGGTGCAGCTTCAACTTCAGTTTTTAATACTTAGGAAGGAATATATCTTTCATAGGAGGGACCTCCAATGCCATTTCCACTTTTTGCCTGCTACTTCTTGACCCCACGAAAAAGTCACGGAAGATCCTATGTCTTCGATGTAACTCTGGCCTAGGTTTTAGCCTTTACACAATTCTAAGCACAGTACAGAACTGAAAGAGTATCTATAATCTTGAAATGCAAAATAGGTCACTGCCATCAGGAACGCTTATTGGTTACTTTCCTGTTTCCTTTGAATGTAATGTTAAACTTACATAATGTTCAATTAACAAGCCTATAGTTATTCCCCTCAAAACCTATTCAAAACAGGCATTATGTGGATTATAAAATTTTATAAACATGCTCTTTGGATGTTTTTCTATACAAACAAAAAGATAAGTTTTGGTAATAATATCCATAACATTGCATAATTTAGGATATGAAATGAAACTCCACTCCTTTGCTTTTTCACATTGATGTGACCTGGACTACAGGTGTTGTCAAAAACCCTGCTCAACAGCATGAGAATGAGAATCCATTTTCATTTTCCAGTAGGAATAAATAAGGCTTTAACTATTCTTATTCCAATGGGTCAAATTGAAAGAAAAAAAAATCTCCTAACATTGGTCTGTGACAAGGGGACCAACCACTAGCCACACTATGGTATGTTTCCCTCTCTTTTCTGGTATTTGATATCTTGGTCCAGAAGTGCTACCCAAGAGCCACCAAAATTTTTACTCCTCCTTTTTCTCTCTACCTTCAATATCAACCTTAATAACAACTCCAATAATTATTTTCATTAACATTTTATTATGGAAAATGCCAAACATACAAAAGTAGAGATGGATATGTATAACGAACCATTATTTTAACCATCATCTAGCTTCAACATTTATCAAGGCCAATCTTCTTTCACTAGTATCTCTAAAACACCATCAAATTCTAGACATCATTTCAGCTGTAAATATCTGAGAATGTATATGAGGACTCATATCCAACATAACCATAATACCATTATCCCAACTAATATCAAATATGAAGCCATCCAGTCAATGTTCAAATTAGTCTGATTGTCTCATAAATGTATTCTTTTTACAATTTAATCAAATCAGGATCCAAATAAGATCTATATAATTGGTTAATATGTCTCTTAAGTCTCTTCAATCCTCTATCTCTTGCTTTCATCCTTGTATTTACTGAAGCAACTGGATCATTTTAGTTTCCTGAAGTCTGGATCCTACTGATCTCATTTCTATGTTGTAGCATAATTATGTTTCTATCTCCTCTATTTTCTATAGATTAGAAATTATTTCTATTTCTAGAGACATGGTCAAATTTAGGTTCAAATTTCTGGCAAATACACAAACACAGATGGGGTCTCACTACATTACCCAGGGTGGACTTAACTCCTGGGCTCAAATGATCCTTCCACTTCAGCATCTGTAGCTGGGGCTACAAACGTGTACTACTGTGTTCAGCTTTGCAAATATATTTTATAGGTGATGTAGTACACTGCCAGCTGGAGGCATATAATGTCTAGGATGACACAGACATATGAGTAAGAATTTTTGCTTTCTCAGGTCTCACACCTGCTTTGAAACAGTTGCATGGCACCTAATATATAAGAAGCACAAATATGTTACATAGATTAGAGGGGGAATGTTTTACACTCAGTATCATTACAAAATATTAATTTTTTAAACAAATCCTCAGTGATGTCTACTATATTTTAAGCAATGTCATTTATGTTAGATATATAAAAAGACTAAGGAAACAAGTTCCCTGCATTCAAGTTCATATAACGTGGTGAGAAATACAGATACATAATCATAAAAGCACAAAAAAAGGCCACACGTGCCAAATTCTATACAGATATAGTGGTAGTGCAACAACCTGAAGAATAGTCATTGTAATATAGGAAAGAAGCGTCCAAAAGCATAGGATGAGCTGTGTCCATGGGAGTGTGAAAGAGCTCATTTGTGCTTCAAAATTCCATTCACCTAAAAAAAAAAAATCTTATTAATAGTTTTATTGGTTCATCAATTCCTCTAGTTAACAAATATTTGGAGATCTACTATGTAGGTATATGCCAGCAGTTCTCAACCTGTGGATCACGAACCACAGGAACTGTATTAAAGGGCAACAGCATTAGGAAGGTTGAGAACCACTGGTATACATAACTACTTTGTATTGGAAAAACCTTCAGTGAATTATCCAATGCAGTTCCACCGTAACTGGGTAAGATGAAAGCCTGAGGGAATAATACACTGTCCTAGGTATATTATGAAGCTGCGAAATCAGGAATACATTGGTAACAGACATTTCTAATCTGTAGATCAATGACAAATGTCTCCAAATTACAGCCACTGTGCTGGGCTCTGAGGAAATGGGGAGAATTCAGGCTGTGTCCTAGTCCTCAAAAAGTTCATATTCTAATAGGCCAAGAGTCATTCAGAAACATACTTACTTTCTGCATGGAATGATGCAGAAAATATTTGTTTTGTTTTGCTTGGTGCTTCCACAAAGGAAACTCTGGCCAGATGTTAGTACTATAGGCTCTAAAACAGCATTTTCACCTCCCTTTTCCCAGTTAACTCCCTCCAGGAGTGGGAGGAACTCCTCCTCATTTTTACAACTCAATTCCACTCAAAGGCAAGTGAGAGGAGAACAGCTTCAGTTTCAGAGCCCTTTAAAACATCTGTCCCAGGAGGGCCCTGTAATACTGCTGTTACTTCACATGTTGCCAGTTCCTGTTCTTATAGTCTCTTTCTCTTCATTTTTTATTGATGTTTCTAAATACAAAAATGTTCAAATCTTTACAGTTCTCACAAACAAAACCACACAAAACAAATATTTCTAGCCACCCTTCACCCCTTTCAGGGTTACTTTTTACTACAGTAATCTGACCAATAGAACACGGTTTTGTAGAAAATGTAACATGTTCAACATCCAGGGAAAATTCTGTATCACACATACCAAAATTACCTTTACCCTAACATGCCTTCTTCAAATGTTTTTTAAGGCACTTGTCTGGTGGGGAAAAAGATTGACCCTTTAAAAAAGTATTCTGAAAACACATTTCTTGTTAATGTTTGAAAGTCTTAATTAATTTGATCAATACACTATTTTTATTTGGGGGTTATGAGCTGAAAAATCAGCTGTAATTTTTTTTGTAATTATCACATTAATAAAGCATAGATAGTATGTAATGACTCTGTAAAAAGAAAATCCCAATTATGCATCAAACATTTGGAGTATGCAGGCTATAGACCTCAATTTACCTTTCTGTCAACTGTTTTACTCTGAAATTTTGGATTACTCTTTTAAAATGAAAATATAGGGCCCTTTCATTTACTTTTTTCTAGACTGAACTCCAGACTTGTATTTAACAAGAACTACCTGTGTGTATAGAAAGTTTACTTTATAGTGTACAAACTGTGTAAAAAGTTGTAATTTACAAATAAAAACCTCGGGAGTTTTACAAATTGCATAAGCTGAAGATATATGGACACTAAAAAAATCTTAGGAAGTAGTAGTATTCACAACATAGCAAATATGTATAGGCTAACCAACACTGTACTGTTCACATTTGTCAAAAGTAAAATCATGACATCGTGCATTATTTCTAAGAATGCTATTTATAAATTAAACCTCCCAGGTATTTGTGGCATTTTATATGGAAGTAGTTTTATGTATGAAAGAAAATAATAAAGAAATATTCTACTTCTTTACTGTTAATGTATACTTTGAATAATCTCAAATTGCTGAGAACACCTTAGTCAATTTAGATTACTGGAATAGGAAAGGTCAACTTGTGGGATATAATAGTTTATTTAAAAATAAGAAGACATGTTTTTGTATACAAAGAAAGATAAGTTTTGGTAATAATATTGATAACGCTGCATAATTTAGGATATGAAATTATATACTTGGTTTTTAAAAGCTATTCATTTTCTACTCACTCCTTTGACATCATAAATTGTTCTTAACTACACATACTTTATTTAGACATTTATATTTGGCAAAGATTTTATATTAAAAAGTTATGTCAAAGATTAAAGAGTAGTGCTATTGAGTTCTACAAGTGACTGTTTTTTAAAGCTAATTTGTGAAATGAGAAAATTTTTAAATTAGTTATTATCCAGTTGTATTTATTGGTCTCTAAAATACTTTCAAGATGTTAAGTGTTATATGTAGAATGATATAACCTAACCATACTCTCTTCACAGAGTAGGCTTTTCCTTAATTGTCACCAGAAAAAAATAAGTTCCAGAAAAAGAATCTAGACTTTTCATAGCAAAACTCAAAATTTCTAAGAGAATGCCTAAGAGTGGCCAATAAAAGTTAGCTAAGCGATCCAAAGTATCTACTGATAATGTTTAAGAGATATGGTATTTGCTAGCATGCCCTACAAATTAGAAATGAACCTTCCACCCCTAATACACACTTCCCAAAGCAGGCTTTCCTTCTACCTAATTACAGACATAACTGGAGGAAGAGAGGAAGTTCCACAAGAGAGACTTATGTATATTATTAGATGGGATTCCTGATTTCAATCAAGCATCCAGGCAACCCTAAGAGCTTTTAATCTGGCACCCCCAAAAAATGTTGTCCTGTGAGACAAAACAATTACCCGCCATCTTGAACAGACAGTTCAGGTGTCCTAACAGTTTGAGACATCTATACTAGCTGAGTATCAAGAGAGCTCACTCACTCAATGGTGGTGCTATTACCACAAAAGAGTCTGGTCACCGGGATTCAGGGAAGTTTAACTAGAATGTCACTAAATTCAAATATGGGAGATAACTTTCTGTCAAAAAAGGAATTTGAAACTGAGAGAACCATAATTCTTCTAAGGCATCCAGTAAAGGGCAATAGGAGTTGGAAGTCCAGCATGCTAAGTCACATTCCATGAACACAGTGTCCCTGATAATACATGTATATCAAGATGTTTTTGGTTAGCAATGCCCC
>CAUYON010038541.1:0-20503 GCA_963573935.1 Arctocebus calabarensis
ACCTATAGTCCCAGCTACTTGGGAGGCAGAGGCAAGAGACTCGCTTGAGCCCAGGAATTGGAGGTTGCTGTGAGCTGTGATGCCACAGCACTCTATCCAGGGTGACAGCTTGAGGCTCTGTCTAAAAAAAAAAAAAGAAAAAAGAAAGGAAAAGAAGTAATGTACAGGCTGAGTGCAGTGGCTCATGTCTGTAATCCTAGCACTCTGGGAGGCTGAGGCAGGAGGATTGCTTGAGGCCAGGAGTTAGAGACCAGCCAGAGCCAGAGCAAGATCCCATCTCTACTAAAAATAGAAAAATTAGTCAGGCATCATGGTCTATGTATAGTCCCAGCTAATTGGGAGGCTGAGGCAGGAGGATCCCTGAAGCCCAGGAGTTTGAGGTTGCTGTGAGCTATGCTGATGCTACTGCACTCTAGCCTCTTGCCATGGTAATAGAGCAAAACTCTTCATCAAAAAAGAAAAAAGTGTGTGCAATTAATTCTTATGATTGAACTCATCGGATATTCTTTCATTAATTTCTTATATTTTCACGTTCTGATAACATGTATGTAATATATCGTACATACATGTATCACCACTTTTCTTAGCAAATTTAAATTCTCAGAAGTTAAATGCAACCAGTATACCAGTAAGTTTACATAGAGCTGGCGCTCCTGACGCAAAGTTAGTAGGGGCTGAAGGAATTCTAGATGTTTCTGAGAGAAAGCAAGAGCAAAGGACAGGTACAAGAAGACGCCCCTTGATCCCTGCCCCTACCACTATGGGAGCCATACGTTTCTCTTGAAAGAGAGTGGGAAAGGTCCACAGCCAAGCCAGCCTCTCCAGTCCTGCAGCCAAGCCTGTGGATGCAGCAGGCCTTGCCCTCAGCATTGGGTTACTCTTGTTTACGTTAACAGAAAGAAAAGGCAGCCCAGAGCCCGGGACCCCCCTGGCAGGGACCTGATTTCACACACATTTTCCCCAGATTCCTATTGGCTTGGCTGGAAACCACATATTAAAACCCACCAATCTTTCCACTTGAGCCTGATGAAAGCTTCACCAGAAACAGCTGCACTTCACATGTGGTTTAAGTTAATCTCTTATCCTGATGGTTAACTCTAGCTGGCTGGGCTGCTTTTTTAATATTCACAATCCTCTTTTGTTTCCCATTAAGAATACACGTATGTCTTTCATTACTCGCCAGAGCTGAGGAACACAACAAAGCTGGTAGCGCTTGGTTTTTGAAATGTCTGAGGTAATCGTCTGTATTGTGTGTTACTCAAGGAGCTCTCTAGGTCGGCCATCTCCAAAGCATATGAAAGTGTTAAACAACCAAACAGGAGCATTGCTAGACCTCTGTGGAACGTTTTCCTATTAAAAAAGTAAAAGCCACACACTAATGGCTCAGTTTCTAAATCCCAGAGCCCATTGAGTCCAGCAACGTAAGTTCATTGTTTTGTTTCCTCCAATGGCTCTCAGAACCATCCCGTCCATTCAGCATTTGGGATGGTTGAATCAATACGTGGTTGATTTCACAAGCAGCCACACCACACACGTGTGCACACTCTGTCCATATCCATCCTGGGCATGACTTTCAGGCTCACAGAAGTCATGCAACTCTGCTTCACCTGGCAAAATGCACGTCAGGTTCTAAAAGGCTTAGCTGTAGCAGGCCCTCTTTGTAGGATGTGATGTAACCAAGGATGTCTCCACTGAGTGATATCACTCACTGTGCCAGTGTGAGTTGGAGGTGCCGGGAGTGTTCTGAGGTTCATTTTTCCTACCACCTGTCTAAAAAGAGTCAAGATCAGAAAAACTTCAACAAGCCTCTTTTGTGCTCATTAATCATTAAACATATACCTACATTTTTTATAGCTTCTGAATTTTCCCCATGTTTTATTTCTGTGTTTCATCCCTGACTGGGGAGGAGGAGAAAAGGAAATATCACTAACCATTAGGAGTATTTCAACATACGTAGGGCACTGTCCTGCATGCAATCTAAGGTAAATCTTATAACAAAACCTTCAGTGAGGTACAGTTATCATCCCTGTATTCCAGGAGAAGCTAAAACACAGAGAAAATAAATAACTTGATAAAATGGCAAGGTTAATAATGCAGTGTGGCAGAGAACACTGGTTAACCCCAATGTCAGTTTTCCCATTCCTCTTTAGACACAGAACTATAGAAATCAGAATTGTATCAATTACTATGGGCTGTATCAGTTATATGGCTACCCAAATAAAGATTATGTGGTAGACAGAATTCTAAATGGCCCCCAGATTCCTACCCCCTGGCGAACATGCCCTATAAAGCCCTTCTCTTGAGTAGAGATGAGACCTATAATAATGAAATGGTTACTCCCTTGATTAGATTATGTTATTTGATGATCGTAAAGGGATTTTACAGATATAGTTAAGGTGTCATATTAGTCAACTTTGAGTCAATTAAAAAGAAATGGCACAGGTGGGCCAGACTTAATCAGGTGAGCCCTTAAAAGGGACAGGGCCTTTGCTGAAGAGAAAGCGTTAAGGTCAGAGAGCTGATCCTCTGGCCCTAGAGAAGCAACGCCACACTGTGGAGGGGCCACACAACAGGGAAGAGCAGACAGCCTCTGGGAGCTGAAATGGGCCCTCCCTGACAGCCAGCAAGAACACAGAACCTCTGTCCTGTAATCACAAGGAACTAAATCCTTCCCTGAACTGGAAAAAGTATCCTGAGCCTCAGAGGAGATCACAGTCCTGGATGACACTTTGATTTCAGTCTGATGAGACCCTGAGCAAAGAATTAGCTAACCGATGCCAGCTCTTGATCCCCAGAAAGTGTGAGATAATACATATGTGGTATTAAGCCACTAAGTCTGTGATCATTTGTTACACAGCAGCAGAAAACCAATGCAGATTATATTTCCCCACCTCTTGTGCAGCTGGGTGTTCCCCATGTGACTAAGTTCTGGCCAATAGAACTTAGCTGAAGTGAATAGTCACTTCCCTTCTGGGCCCTCCCTTCTCCCCTTCTCTCTTCCTTCTGGCTG
Source organism: Arctocebus calabarensis (assembly GCA_963573935.1). Lineage (NCBI taxonomy): Eukaryota > Metazoa > Chordata > Mammalia > Primates > Lorisidae > Arctocebus > Arctocebus calabarensis. Next base: position 3,011 of record CAUYON010038541.1, read on the forward strand.
GGTATTGATGTTGTTGTGAAACATTTTAAAGTACAGGGGCGAGGGCAACACCCTGAAGATGGTGGAACAACAAGATAAGAAGAGCCTGGATCCCTCGAAACACAGTTCTGATCTGCTTACACCCACACTGTTACGTGGAAGTGACATCCATCTTGTTTGTTGAAGGTCCTATTATTCAGTCCCTGCATTACAAGAATTAAATCTACACCCTACCTAACTGGCAGAGCTCAGAATGAACCCAAGCAGTATGACCCCAGAGCCAGTTCACTTAGTCCCTTCTCCAGCCCACCCCTGGTACCATATTGCATCATAGAATTGGAATCATATTCTGTTAACAGCTAGATGGTGTTGTGCTATCAAACTAGTCAAGTAGATAAGAGAGAAGGACCTAGATCACCTTGAGTGATGGCAATTTATCATAAGGTCACTTGGGAAAGTGAGGTATCACAGGAAGCTAAATTTTGCATCCCAATTCAGAAACAGATAGCTACTTCATGGAGACACAGACTCATCACTCAGCATCTGCGAGTAGTACCAAGTGCAAGTAACCTACCGAGTTTCTTAACATTAACTTAGAAGACAAGTCAGTACGATTTGACTTGATTTCTCCAGTCAAATGAGCACCTTAATTAAGCCTACTCCCCCAGGCCTCTCTGACACCTCCGTCAGCCCTTGTGTCCAGCCCAGACATGGCTTCCTCTGGCTTCAGTACATCTGCCCAGTACAATTGGCTATAGCTAGAATAGAAGGTTGGTTTCCCTCAACCCTTGACCTGAGCCATACATGAGATGCACTTAGGAAGTGATTTGAACTACGTTACCTGACAGAGGAAACGCGTGTGACTGCTACTCCAGTACACAGACAAAATCAGTCTCTCACTTGAGGGAAAAAGACCCAAGAAAGGGAAAAATACTTTCCCAAGCAGCAGCAGGAGGACTGAGGCTGGTCTGCACCCCCAACCCGGGCAGGAGGAGGCAGCCCCTGCAGTGATGGCTTTTCTAGAAGCCATCGTAGGTCATCTGAATTTAGACCTGCGGTTTTTCCAGAACAGCACTTGGTCTCCTGTTTGTGATAATAGTTTTCAAATTCTTTTCACTCCTGTAAAACATCATTTCAGAACTCAAAACACATTTAACCATAAAAAAATTAAAAATTGATTTATTATCAATTATCAATTTTTTAAACATTTTTTATCTGAGTATCTAAATAACTCTTCAAGCCTCCACTTTATGTGTATCAATTAAGGTACATTTGACCCTGGCATGCTTGCTTTTCAACAAAATCCGAAATAGTCCAACAGAGAACCCCTTCTCCCAGTATTTCACAGCCTCAATAATAAAGCTCCTTAGTAGATCTAATGTAAATCTTTCTTGAAACAATTGGAGTCCTTCTGTTCTATCCTCTGGAAATTCAGAGCAGCCAACGTGCAGGGGGAAAGTACTACAGTGAAATAGGTACGCAGATCCTGATATTAAAGTTTTCTTTTTCTCCAGACCATCCAGGTGATTGCCTTTTGAAATCACACATGGCTTATCCTGCCATTCATGTAGTTTAAGAAAAAAATTAAATAAAAGTATAAAGGAAAACCAGCAGTGTTTTAAGAGATTCCATTTCAACTTGATGCTTGTATTCATTTGCTGGGAGGCAGGAGGAGGTAGTATATTATACAGGGTCTCTGGAAACACTTAAAGTTCAGAAAGACCCACGACCTCAATCCAAGCTTCTAGGTAGAATAGTGAGGATGTAAAAGCAAAATACTGGCCTTCTGTCTTCCCCATCACATCGGGGTAAATGTTTGCCTCTAGGGTCCAGCCTTTACCAGCCTTTACCACCTGGGAAGTTGACCCAGCCACATAGCATCCAGGCTCCCCTGCCCTCTGGCTTCTGCTTGAGATCCACCTGTGAGCAGTGCAATATTTAATCTTATGTGTCAATGTGGCTGGCCATGGTACCCAGATACTTGGTCTAGCATTATTCTAGATGTTTCTGTGAAGATGTTTTATGGATGAGAATAACTTTTAAATCAGTGCACTTTGAGTAAAGCAGAACGCTTCACATCGTGTGGGTGGGCCTCATACAGACTGTTGGTTGAAGGCCTCAGTAGAACAAAGACTGACCTCCTCCTGAGAAAGAAGGAATTCTGCCAGCAGACAGCCTTTGAACTTGAACTGCAAGTCTTCCCTGAGTCTCCAGCCTAACAGCCTACCCCAACAGATTTTGACTCATCAAATCTCTGCAGTCATGTGAGCCAATTCCTTAAAATAAATAAATGAATAAAAAACTCCTCCCACCCATCTGTCTGTCTGTCTGTCTCTATAGACATACACCCCTCCCCACTTTGATTCCGTTTCTCTGGAGAACTCTAACAGCAGGAGGTAATCGCAAGAAGGGGAATAAGTATTTACCCCCAATTCCTCCACTGTGAGGTCACTACACAGCCCTGGCCACCTCTAGGGCCCTGCCCTCCCCTCCACCTTCAGGCCCAACCCTGCTCTAACCCTGAGTGATTTCTCCACACCCTGCTCACCTCTTCATAAATAATCCTTTAATTAACCTCTCCCCAGTTTACCCTATTATAAGCATGCTGGGACCCTGACTCATGCAACTGTTACCAGCTTATAGGAGCCATGGCAAAGTTGCTGTGGCATTCAGGGCCCCTGAAACTTTTCCTTGTCCCCCTGAAATTCTCTTTCTAGGATCATTTTTTATTGTGTTCATTCACTCCAAAGACACAAAAAACCACACTCACAACATACTTAGTATTTTCACCAGGCTCCTGTCTCTGTACCACAGCACCTCTAAACCACCACCTCCTTTCCTCTGTCTGGGTGTCAGCATCCCGTGCTGCCCCGTTCATATTACAGAAAACAGTGTGAAATAGCAACTTACAAATGCATACGAGCTGGGAACCACTGATGTCAGCTCTGCCCTATTTCATCTCATCCCCCAGCTTTCATTCTATCATCACCTATCTTCCGTCTCATCAACCAGTCAAGTCACTAACAGACTATTTGTTGTTGTTGTTGTTGTTGTTGTTGTTGTTGTTGTTGTTGTTCAATACAAGTATCCCAAGTCTCTTCTCTCTCCTGGAGTCATATTTGTAACCAACTTGTCATGGTATTTAGCAAGGTGTGGAAATCTGTTGGAATAAGTGATTGTGCCACTTTGTTTTTCTACTATATGCTCAAGAATATTTGATACTTTATTTGGTACTAATATTTGGTACTTTAGCTTTGTTACATTTTTAAATTTTTTAAGACCCTCCAAAGGCTTTGTATTTAAATAAATAAATACACAGATATATACATACCATGGGGAAAATGAAGAACTGTACAGGTTTCTGTAAAAAACACACTTCTGTCATCTTTTTTTCTGGATTTTCCTGGATTGTGTTAAAAATAGTAACGCACATTTTTTCAGCCTGCCTCTGTGTCTACCACTGAAATAATGAAAAGCAATGAAAAATGGAAATGAGCAACATGACAAAATCAGCCCCCTTGAGGTTTTAGCGAAAGAGAAGAAAGGAACAAATAGAGCTGTAGGCTGCAACAAGCACCTAAAATTAGCATAATCCACATCAGTGAGGTGTCAAGGTGTCAGAATTAATAAGCCCCAGGTCAGCCACCCAGGTTATGGCCACACAGAACAAGTGCACAAAAATCATCCTCCAAAAGGAGGCCTGTGGTCAGACGGCAGGTTCTGAAATTCTTAAAGTGGGGAGAGAGACATTTTGGTAGTAAGCCAACCAAAAGCTAAGTAGCAAAATATATGTATTCAAATACAGGTGTATTTTGTTTCATTGCACTTTCCTTTGTTATACTTTATAGATACTGCATTTCTTTAAAAATCAAAGGCTTGTGGCATCCCTACATCAAGCAAGTCTATCTGCACCATTTTTCCAACAACATGTGCAGACTTCATGTCTCTGTGTTACATTTTGGTAATTCTCACAATATTACAAACTTTTTCATCATTATTGTACCGGTTACACTGATCTGTGATCCGAGTGATCTCTGATCTTTGATGTTACTGTTGTAATTGTTTGGGGGCACCACAAAACACACCTAGATAGGATGGGGAACTTAATCAACAAATGGTGTGTGTGTTCTGATCACTCCACCGACCAGCTATTCTCCCATCTCTCCCCCCACCCCAGGCCTCCCTATTCCCTAAGACACAACAATATCAGAATGAGGGCAGTTAGTAACCCTATCCTGACCTGTAAGTGTCCAAGAGAAAGGAAGAGTCACACATCTCTCACTTTAAATCAAATGCTAGAAATGATTAAGCTTAACGAGGAGGATGTGTTAGACGTTGAGACAGCCTGAAAGCTATAGGCTCCTTGCACCGAACAGCCAAGTCGGGAAGGCAAAGGAAAAGTTCTCGAAGGAAATTAAAAGTGTGAATCCAGTGAAAATGATAGGGAGGCAAAATAGCCATATTGCTGATATGGAGAAACTTTGAGTGGTCTGAATAGAAGATTAAACCAGCTATGACGTTCCTCAAGCCAAAGCCTAATCCAGAGCAAAGTTCTTTTTTTTTGTTTTTTTTTTTTTGTAGAGACAGAGTCTCACTTTATCGCCCTGGGCAGAGTGCCGTGGCGTCACACTGCTCACAGCAACCTCCAGCTCTTGGGCTTAAGCGATTCTCTTGTCTCAGCCTCCCGAGTAGCTGGGACTACAGGCGTCCGCCACAGCGCAGAGCAAAGTTCTAATGCTCTTCAATTCCTTGAAGGCTGAGAGAGGTCAGAAAGCTGCACAAGCTGCACAAGGCAAGTTGAAAGCTAACAGAGGTTGTATGCGAGGGCCAAAGACAGGGAAACTCTGGCTTAAGCGTCTTAGGTTTTTTTTCTCTCACATAATGAGAAGGTAAGGCCTCCTGGCAGAACCACAACAGCTCAGAGCCCAGCTGTCTGCATTTCTCTTGTTTCTCACTCATGTATCCAGTTATAGTCACCAGCATGTGGCCCAGGAAGGGAGAAGAGGCAGTGCCTTCACCAAAAACGCATTTGCTGATGTGGTGGCTCACGTGTGCAATCTCAGCTGCTCAGGAGGCAGAGGCAGGAGGATTGTTTGAATCTGGGAGTTCAAGACCAGCCTGGGCAAGATAGCAAAACTCTGTCTCTAAAACAATAAGGAATAAGTTGAATTAAGTCCCATTTGTTTATTTTTGTTGTTGTTGCAATTGCCATGGCAGTCTTCTACATGAAGTCTTTCCCCAGGTCGATATCGTCCAGTGTTTTTCCTACGCTTTCTTTCAGGATTTTTATTGTGCCATGCCTTAAATTTAAGTCCTTTATCCATCTTGAATCAATTTTTGTAAGTGGAGAATTAAACTCAAAAGCTTCTGTACAGCTAAGGAGACAACAACCAAAGCAAATAGACAACCTACCCAATGGGAAAGAATATTTGCATATTTTGAATCAGACAAAAGCTTGATAACTAGGATCTATAGAGAACTCAAATTAATCCACATGAAAAAAGCCAACAATCCCATATATTGATGGGCAAGAGACATAAATAAAACCTTCTCTAAAGAAGACAGACAAATGACTAACAAACATATGAAAAAATGCTCATCATCCCTAATTATTAGAGAAATGCAAATCAAAACCACTCTGAGATACCATCTAACCCCAGTAAGAATGGCCCACATCACAAAATCTCAAAACTGCAGATGCTGGTGTGGATGTGCAGAGAAGGGAACACTTTTACACTGCTGGTGGGACTGCAAACTAATACAAGCTTTTTTTTTTTTTGAGACAGAACCTCAAGCTGTCACCCTGGATAGAATGCTGTGGCATCACAGCTCACAGCAATCTCCAATTCCTGGGCTCAAGCGAGTCTCCTGCCTCTGCCTCCCAAGTAGCTGGGACTACAGGAGCCCGCCACAACACTCGGCCATTTTTTGGTTGCAGCCGTCATTGTTGTTTGGTGGGCCTGGGCTGGATTTAAACCGCCAGCTCAGGTGTACGTGGCTTGCACCTTAGCCCATTGAGCCACAGGCGCAGAGCCCATTTTTGAATTTTTTAAGAGACAGGGTCTCATCCTATGGTCCAGGCTGGAGTGCTATTGCATTAGCATAGCTGAGTATAACCAGGACCTCCCAAACTCAAGGGCTCCTGCTGCCTCAGCCTCCTGCTTCAGCCTCCTGAGTAGCTGGGATTACAGGAGTGAGCCACTGTACCTGGCTCTGAATCTCTTGATAGAGATTAGGAATGCCATAAGCCATTTCACTATTGGAAGAATGGGAGAAAATATTTGCAGGTTATGTCTCCAACAAAGTTTTAATATCAAGAATACACAGAGAACACAAATGTATTAGCAAGAAAAGAACAAGTGATCCCATTTCAGGGTGGACAAGGGATCTGAAGAGAAACTTCTCTGAAGAAGACAGGCACACGGCCTACAGACACATGAAAAAAATGCTCATCATCCTTTACTCGCCGAAGAGTCTGAGATCGCTGTGAGTTCTGACGCCAGGGCACTCTACTGAGGGTGACAAAGTGAGACCCTGTCTCAAAACAACAACAAAACAGATTAGAAAACTCATATGACTGGAGGCTTGCAAGTATTCAGGACTATGGTCGTTAACCAGACAAAGACAGTCAGACAGCCTGTCCCTGTCAGCTAATATGCAGAGACAGGGATTTGGCCCACCAAACTTTGTCAGAAGGCCAGCAGTTCTAGAGAACAATGAGGGTAGCCTCTCCAAGACTGTTCTTCCATTCCCAAAACCACAGTTTTATACAAAAAAGTTCAAAGCAAAAAACCATGCTAACTCATATCTTAAACAATAATAAGTAGCTTCACCCATGACCCATAATAAACAATATCATTGGCATAACTGAAACAACATTTCTAATGGGAAAGTTCATCTCCTAAATCAATAGCCCTAAACTACTCAAGATATGCACTTTTGGATTATAGCTGAATTTACAAAACAATAAAATGGGAAGCATGAGGTGAAGGTCACATAGGACCTAACCCAGCCAGACCCGCTGTGTCATCTCAGCCCTGGTGTGACTGAGTCCGTCGTCCTCTCCCTGCATGCACTCTCCCTGGGACTCCTAGATCAACGCCTCTCAGCAACACCCCTCTTCATTGTTTTTCATTATGCATCCACTATGCATCTATTTTCCTTCATTTCTCTTCAATGTTCTTTCAAGGTCCTTGTACGCACATTCATGGTAAGTACGCTGAAGAATAAAAAAGCTCAGTTTTGGGCGGTGCCTGTGGCTCAAAGGAGTAGGGCGCTGGCCCCATATGCCGGAGGTGATGGGTTCAAACCCAGCCTCAGCCAAAAACGGCCAAAAAAAAGCTCAGTTTTGTGATTTAGTGGTTAAAAAAAATGTACTTTTTTTTTCTTTTTACACTACTGAGAAGAGACCTTGGGGTGAGCTCCAGTTTCATTGTTCTCAGGACCCCATAGTCTCAGCTACATCAGTGGCCAAGTTTATAGTTAACTGCTTTGATTCTTTCCTTCCCAGGGTCAGACTCCAAATTCAAAAAACAAGAACAAATAAAACAAACCTACATTTTTTTTTTTTAGAATGTCTTTTTCACCTAAAACTGAGAGTTTCCAGAGGGATCTTGGAAAACCACAATGATTTGTTTTTTTCATCCTATAAAATGAGGAATATTATCAATAGTTAAACTCGTTTTGTGCTACATATTTCTCAATTAGCTCAGAATTACTTGAAGAATTGCATGGAAACAGTAGTTGAAGCAAAGGATACTTAGCAGTGGTAAAATGTGTTTAATATAAATGTTTCAGAGATTGTACACCAGCCAGAATAGAAAAGAAGGCTCTGGAAGAGTATCAGTGCTTTTACAGTCCGTAACATGTTTTTATCATCAAGAGAAATATTGATTACTCTCTTATGCAATAGTAACAGTAACATATGAGAGTTATATCCCAGGAAGGGATAATATTCTTCTCCATTCTAATTTTATTGACTATCATAATAAATTAACCGTAGCCAATTAGTTGTGTCACTATAAGGTAGTTCTGTATTCCTTTAATGCTTTTCTGTAAGTTCTGCTTTAAGCTAAAGATGAAAATGGATTTTCAATAAAGCATTCTCAGAGCCTAAGGGGAAGGACTACACCATTCAAAGGTAAATCCCTGGGTATGGCTTCTGTGTTGACAACACCGAGATAATTTTTAGACTATACCAAGGGCCTGAGCTGAGCTTCCCAGGATTCTAGAAGCAGATGACTTCATAAAAACAGACTAGTGATTCAAAATCCAGGGCTGGAATTAATTACATAGCATTGAGTGAACTGATGAAGGACGTTTAATTGTCCTGGGTTTTTTTGGGAAATATTATTGATATTAATTTTTATAACTATTTTCTGTTCATATATATATGGAAGCCCTTTTCCTATTTTCTCCCCCACCCCTTCCTGTCTTATTTTATCTCTAACCTTCAGCTTGGCTGAATTATAAAGCATATTCAAAATAAGCAAATACTTGTTCCCAAGTATTCTTATTTTTCATGGTAATATAGTTATTTGCATATGTTTAGTAAGAATCCCTCTTGCTTTTACTAGAGAAAAGTGAGTAAGTTATTTGTGCAGCTAAGGCTAACCCTGATGAGTCACACTTTCGATTACACATGTGCACTCAGGCATAACTAGTCCACCGTCAAAGAGCAAGGGCTGTACTTCCTACGTGGAATCAATGCTGACAAAACCCCTCCAGGAAAACTGGTTGGGTTTATTCTATGACTTTCAGGATCCCTGATTCATAGGTGATAAGCAAGTTTACTTTTCAGCAGGCCAGGAGTTGTGGCAAACTTGGGGAATCAAACAGGAATTCACCCAAACTTCAGGTAGCACAGTTAGAGAGAGTTACATGAATTTAGTTTTCTGGCCTTGGAATAGAAAAACAAATAATAAAGGCCTTTAAAAATCTACAATTCTGGCCTGGTGCCGTGACTCAGGCCTGTAATACTAGTATTTTGGAAAGCTGAGGCAGGCAGATTGCTTGAGGTCAGGAGTTTGAGACCAGCCTGAGCAATATACAAAGACCTCATCTCTAGTGAAGAAGAAGAGGAGGAGGAGGAAGAAGCAAAATTAGGCAGGTGTGTGGTGAGTGCCTGTAGTCCCAGCTACTTGGGAGGCTGAGGTGAGAGTTTGAGGTTGCTGTGAGATGTGATGATGACACTGCATTCTAGCTTTCTAGCCTAGACAACAGAATAAGACTCTGTCTCAAAAATAAATAAATAAACAAATAATCTACAATTCCTTCTAAAAATTTTAGGCAGAAATCCTCCGGCTTCAAGTAGTTGCAGTTGCTTCCTACTGTGTGGCTCTAGATTTGCTGAGCAAACTTAGGGGAGGAGGCTCTTTTTGTTAATACTCCTCACTGCCTCTAGGTAAATAACAACCAAAACATACCTGGAGGAGAGTTTTTTTTTTTTTTTTTTTGAGACAGAGCCTCAAGCTGTCACCCTGGGTAGAGTGCTGTGGCATCACAGCTCACAGCAACCTCCAATTCCTGGGCTCAAGCGAGTCTCCTACCTCCGCCTCCCAAGTTGCTGGGACTACAGGCGCCTGCCACAATGCCCGGCCATTTTTTTGGTTGCAGCCGTCATTGTTGTTTGGCGGGCCCGGGGGCTGGATTCGAACCCGCCAGCTCAGGTGTACGTGGCTGGCGCCTTAGCCCGTTGAGCCACAGGCGCCGAGCCTGGATGAGAGTTTTTTTAATGAGAATTAGTTTTGGAGATAATTTGTGGGGAAAAAGAGAGGAGCAATGCTACATAAAATTATCCAAAACATGCATATTCATTAAAAAAATCGTTGTTGAAAGCTTGTAAAATAAAAAGGGTTATGAAACGGAGTTAACTAGAGAAAGAATGTTTAGATTACCTCCTAGCTTCTCAGTAAAACTGCTCAGCCTCAATTTCCCATATGTATTTCAGATACACTTACCCTGTAATCTCCCGTGTTTCCTACAGTTCCCACCGACTGATCTGGTAGCTTTATACATCTGGCCAGTTTGTAGACCGCACAGCCAGCCAGAGCATCAGGAGACCGGCTGCAGCTGCAGTTAGTGCTCTGGCCCCACTAGAGACAGAAGCAATTAGCTTGTACTAATTTAAGTCAGGTTAGGCTTCATTGTATCAGCAAGTGCCCAGCATGTTGTTGTTTAGAGGAAATGGTTGTTGCATTGCCTCAGGAAGAGTCTGGAAGATTATCATTAGTCATCTTGGGCTGACGATCATTAGGTATAACCACATGGTGAAGTGAGGACTCTGCTTACGGTAGAAGCTGGGGCCTACCAAACCTATCCTGGCTTAGTGACGTGCATCTTTAATAAGAATGTTTTGATGAAAACAATGAAGCCAGAGCTAAATGTTAAACTGGGCAGGATGTGGCTCTGCAAGGGGACAGGAACTCTCTAACTATTCTGCCATTATGACAGCTTCCCAATATCATTTTCAAAACTTGAACCCAAGGCCTTGGATGTGCAAAGGCAGTCCTGGGGTTCTGTTGGGAGGAGAGTTTGCTGAGAGATGAAACAAACACACAAAGGGGAAGAGGGGTCAGGAAGGCAGATTATTATTTTGTGTTTATTTTTTTGACCCTGTGAGGACTGTGGCAAAGTGAAGATTTCTAAAAAGAGAACAGAGAGATGAAGATGGAATGAGATGGAAGAAGATAGAAATCCAATCTGCTGAAATGACAGTGGAAACTTTCCTTTAAAGCACTGGCATTTGTAAAATTTGAAAGTTGTTTGTGTTATTCTTACATAAATCTCTTTATTCCTATAAACCTTCATAGAGTCAGATATGTTCATAAATGCCTGGTAAGTTTTCTTCCTTGTTTTGCTTAATGAAAATTAAGAAAAAATTTTCTCTGGGTCAATAAGATCAGCACCTTTAGGATACTGAGAAGAGCCCTCAACCTAAAAAATCCAGTGGAAGGGGAGTTTGGGGCCCACCAGGTGTCCTGGGGACTCTCAGAGCTCTGGGTGAGAGGCCTGGGGTTCTTACGTGTCTGTGTGTGGAGGTGAGAGGGGAGGAACCAGTTTACAGGCACATCCTTCCTTTAACCTCTCCTCAGCGCTATTTGGGTGCAGAGGGAGGCCGGCTATAAACTCGGTTTCCTGGGCTTTGTGTCCCAGCTGTGTTAAGCCTAAAGGAGGTGCTAGAGCAGCCTGGAGACCGAAGCGAGAGGCCAGGCTCCCTCTGCCCCACTAGAGACAGAAGCAATGAGCTTGTCTATCAGAAGAGACCTGCGCAGGTCTCTTCTAATCGCTGCAGGGGAGGTGGACGGAGGGAGAGGCAGACGGAGATTCAGGTAGTCAGGTCCAGCATGACCACATCCCCCTGTCCCTGCAGCCTGGACACAGTGGAGGCTTCCTGCTACTAATCTTGACATGGCTGTGATGGTCCCCTTTCTGTGGTTAGCCAGTTCCCTGTGTTAGAGATTCTCTGGCCTAAATATTCAGGTGGTTTCTGTTTCCAAGTTAGACCTTGGCTGAAACACCAGTTACCATGTGGATTACCCAGCAAACAACAAAAAACTTGTACCTGTTTTGTCGACTTTGAGAAATTGCCACACAATAGAGTGCAGGTGGCACAGGATTGCAGGGAAGGCTGAATGCATGCCCCACCTTGTGCTGGGGGCTGGAAGCTCTGGGCTCCAGGAAGTCAGTGCAGGCCCCACTGAGTCCGGCAGCTTCTACAGGGAGGCTTCCTTTGGCTAGAGGGGGAACAAAATATGCCCTTGGCTGTCCAGAAATGTTTGGTCCTCTTTTAACATTTGTTTATAGCTGAGATCAAATAACCCACGAATAAAAGAGAATGGTAGTAGCCTGAAGTCTCTTCTTGCTCCTCCCAAGAAATTGGATCTGCTGGAAAATCACATATCCCATTCTCTAAAACAAAAGACCTGTGGTTAACTCAACATCTCTCCTTGGAAGGCAGTTTTGTAATCAGCTAATTTAAGCATATACTTACTTACAAATCCTTTGGGGGTGACTTAAACCTTAAGTTTTTTTTTTTAGACGCACAACACATATATATTCTTTTATTCCAGCCGTGGAGGTCCAACATCCATTTATTTATTTATTTATTATTAAATCCCAGCTGCGTACATTAGTGCAATCAAAACCTTAAGTTTCTTTTAACCAGTGGTTCTCAATCTTCCTAATGCCTTTAATACAGTTCCTCATATTGTGGTGACCCCCAACCATAAAATTATTTTCATTGCTACTTCATCACTGTAATTTTGCTAGTTATGAATCATAATGTAAATATCTGATATGCAGGATGTATTTAGGCAACCCCTGTGAAAGGGTCATTCGATCCCCAAAGGGGTCGCAACCCACAGGTTGAGAACCACTGTTCTTAACAAAGAACTCTTGATAAATGCATTTCCTGAACTAGGTTGCGTTACTGATTGCAATTTTTTATGGCTTCCTGCAACTATAGGCCTCACCAGCAGCAACTCTCTTTTCTGCCTTTGATTTTGAACTCACCTTATGACTCTTTATGGCTGGTGGTACATGGGCAGAAGTGGCAATGTTCTGAACGTAGGCCACAGGAGACCATGAATCTTGCTGCGTTTCCGGTGCATCTCTGCTTCCACCCTGCTAGCCTGCTGTATCAGGGAACCAGAAACAAGCAGAGCAGAGATGCCCCATCAGCTGATGCAGTCAGCTGGTGCAGACGTAAGACCAAACCCAGCCAAGACAGATAGAGCCACCCAGTTAACCCAGCACAGATAAGCCAATTCCACCAACCAGAAGACACATAAGTGACAGTAAATAAGTATAGTTTTTAGCCACTAAGTTTTGCTGTGGTTTGTTATGCAGCAATAGTAGATTAATATAACCGTCTTCTTCACTATTAACAACCAATGCTGGTGCAGACGCCCAGCTGGTTTGCCCATTAATCTGGCTCACACTTAGGCATACACATGGTGAGCATGGCAGTGTTAAGGAAAGAACAGGGACCCAACCATCGCTTGCTGATAAAGAGGGCAACTGTGCAAGGCGAATAAATGGGATCATAGTGGAGGTGTCATTCTGCTGCTATACAGGTGACATGGTATGCAAACATCTGCTCCTCTGTATCACTCTATATTCCTAGAGAATGCTGGACCTCTAAGCTAACTGGGAACAAAATTACAGTAACATTACTTATTTCTAGGTCTAAGACTTTGCAACAAGAACCCACATGGAAAAATAAGGCATAATTGATTCTAATGCCTCAGGGATGTGAATTGTTTATGGAGATCATATTAGGGTTGTTTTTAATAATTAAAACAAATTTATTTTACTTTTTCCATTTTTTTTAAATTTCAGAAATATTTACAGGGGTACAGCTGTTTTGGTTACATGGATTGCTTTTGTGAGTTTGAGTCAAAGTTTTAAGTGTGCCCATCATCAAGATAGTGTGCATTGGGTCTCTTAAGTGTGAATTTATCTGTCCCTCTACCACCCTCCCACTTGCTTGGTTTCCATCGAGTTTTAATACCAATAGAAGCTTTTCTTTTTTTTTTTTTTTCCAGTTTTTGGCCGGGGCTGGGTTTGAACCCGCCGCCTCTGGTATATGGGGCCAGCGCCCTACTCCTTTGAGCCACAGGAGCTGCCCCCAATAGAAGCTTTCCAAAAGCAGATAGACTAATGGCCCAAAACCATATGAAAAAATGCTCAACATCTCTAATCATCAGGGAAATGCAAATCAAAACCACAATGACATATCACCTAATTCTAATAAGTATGGTGTTTATGAAAAAGTTTCAAAACAACAGATGCTGGTGTGGATGCGGAGAGACAGATTATATTAGTTTAGTAAAAATAAAGTATTACCCTTTTAATTAAGTCTGTGAAGAACCTATACCCAAGGTTACTTGCTCTGGCTTGGGATTGGCTGGAAGACCAAAGTAGAACCACTCAGCTAATTATCTCCAAAACTAAAGCTAACTGGAATACATCTGTGGATAACAGGAAATTTTGGGCTCAGAGACAGTAGCTGATACAACCTCTGATATGTAGGTGAGGGAAATGCACACTCCCTTTGTTTGAGTGATTATTCTCTTGCAGGTGTGTGGGTTGGGATGTGGGGTGGACACTGTTTGAAGCAGTTTCATTCTTGTGGAGGGGTGGAGAAGTTGCAGTGGTCATGGGTCATGTGGATAATAATATTTAGCTCCAGTTATTGTGAGGATAATATATCATAAAAAGGTAGATGGTAACATACATTAACATAAGCCCTGCCTCATAATAAGTGCTCAAGAAACATTAGCCATGACTGGGTTCCTCCTGCTCAGTGGTTGGTGTGCTGGCCTTGTGCATCAGGGATAGTGGGTTTGAACCTGGTCCTGGCCTGTTTAACAACAACAACAAAAAGGGAAACATTAGCCATTATTATTAGGAGTATGATTAGAAGCTCTTCTGTAGAATGAGCAGAGAAAACGATCAGATATAGAAAAATATATAATGTTTTGAACAGCCGGAGTCAGTCTGAATCATAACATTAAGCTGCTCCTGAAGAAATAAGAAAAGTTTGGAAAATCCTAATGTATGCTTTTGAGTTTCATAAAGACAATATCTTAACACAACTATAATAGGAAACCATGAAAAAGAATATTTGAGAGCAGGACAAAACTGTTGGAAAAGAAAATTACAACTGCTGAATTATAAACAATAAGAAGAAATAAAAATTATTGAAATATGGCAGAATATTGATTCAGGCAGTAGAAAGCATGTTCAATAAAATTTCCCAGAAATTAAAGGAAAAAGACAAAAAAAAATCTAAAATGATGAAAGAAAAGGGAGCCAAGCAGAGTGGTGCAGGCATATAGCCCCAACTACCGACAAGGCCGAGGCAGAAAGATCTGGAGTACAAACACTGCAGACACCCTCATCTATGAAAAAAAAAGAAGAGGAAAAGGTAAGAGACATGGCATGGGTAGAATCTAAAGATTCAACATTATTTACCAGGAATTCCAGAAACAGAGAAGAAAGTAAATAGAAGATAAACAACAAAGAGATACTAGAAAATGTTATTAGTCTTCAAATAGAAACAATTCAGCAAATGCCTTTCAAAAATTAATTAAAAGCCACAAATGCTTAGATATACAGTATTATGAAGAAAATTTAAATGTAAATTTTGAAGGGAAAAATCTCTAAAAGCACATTGATTCATGTTGGAGCAAGATATATTTAAAAATCAAAACTAAGGCTTGGCACCTGTAGCTTAGTGCCTAGGCGCCAACCACATACACTGGATCTGGCAGGTTCAAATCCAGCCTGGGCCTGCCAAACAATAATGACAACTACAACCAAAAAATAGCCAGGCGTTGTGGTGGGTGCCTGTACTCCCAGCTATTTGGGAGGCTGAGGCAAGAGAATTGCTAGAGCCCAAGAGTTTGAGGTTGCTGTGAGCTGTGATGCTACAGCACTCTATCTAGGGTGACATAGAGAGACTCTGTCTCAAAAAAAAATCAAAACTAAGACTTGTATCAGATATTTCTACAATATTACATCAAGAAGACAATCTTGATGTTTTGAAAGAAGCTAATTTTCAACCAAGAGCTCTAAACGTTAGAATTTTGCAAGTCTGACAGGTAGTAAACTGCCATTTCCTTTATCATAAGAGAAGTAACACAGTCCAGTTACGCTGGGGTGCCTCTGTAATCACAGCCTTTTGGGAAGTTGCAGGAGGACTGCTTAAGGCTGGGAGTTTGAAACCAGCCTGGACAACATAGTAAGGTCTCTCCAAAAATAAAAATAAAAATTAGCCGGGCATGGTGGGCAAGTGTCTGTAGTCCCAGCTACCTAGGAAGCTGAGGTGAGAGCATCTTTTGAGTCCAGGAGTTCCAGGCTGCAGTGAGCTAGGATTATGACACTACACTTCATCCTGGACAACAGAGCTAGTGGCATGGTCCTGTAGTCCCAGCTACTGGGGAGGCTGAGGTGGGAAGATCAGTTGAGGCCAGAAGTTTGAGGCTATAGTGCTCTATGATTGTGCCTATGAAACTGTGCCCATTGCATTTCAGTTTGGGCAAAGTAGTGAGACTCCTTTGAAAAAAAATTAAGAATGGAAAAAAGGTAAACCATCCTTCATGTTTAAAGATCATTTGCATTTCTTTTTCTGTGAACTGTCTATTCATATCCTATGGCTATTTATTAATTAGGCTGTGTTCTGCTTCTTAATTACTAGTGATCCTTTATATATTTATATATATATCCAATTTCTGCCTCCACGCCTACATTATCTCCTCTCTCTGTGTCTTCCCCCACCTGGGGGGGGGGTCTGTGAGAGAGAGAGACAGAGAGACAGAGAAAGAGAGAAATCTCCCTCTGTCTTTCTCTCATAAGATCTTTGGTGATTGTATTTAGGGCTGACTTAGATAATCCAGATTAAACTATCTCGAAATTCTTAACTTAATCATGTCTGTAAAAACCCCTTTCCCTACAGGGTAGCATTTACAGGTTCTAGAGATTAGAGTCTGATATTTTCTTTGGGGTGGGGAGGGAAATATTCTGCCTACCACAATAATCATTAAGAAAATTAAAATGTCAAATCACAAAAGGGTCGAAAAGGCAAGGATACTAACCCTACATAGAAAAAAAAATTTTAATAGCAAGAAAACATAAAATAAATAGAAAACCAAGGAAAACCAAGTTTACTCATTTTACAATAAACTTTAATTATGTTACACAATAAAAAAAGATATTTATATTGAATCAATAAAACCCATTCCCAAGCATAACTTGCTAATAAAAGTCCCAATAAAAATGAAAAAACAAAAAGGTTAAAATAAAATTCTATACAAGGGATAAAGCAAAGAAAAGAAAAGTGGTGTTACAAGTATCAAAGTAAAAATCAAGGCAAAGTTATTAAATGGAGCAAAGAATCATTTTATATTGATTAAAGGTAGAATCCACAATAGAAACATAATATACTATAACTGCTATAAACCAAATAACAGTTCCTCAGGAAGATACAAACAATTGTCAGATACAAAATGAAACTGCAAAAATGATTAGTGGGAATGTTTATTTTATTTTATATTTTATTTCAGTTTAATTTGAGGATACAAACAATTAGGTTATAATGTTTGTGTTTGTTAGGTAGAGTCCCTGTTGTAGTTGTGTCTAGTGGGAATATTTAGACATACCTCCATCTGTTTTTATAGAACAAGGAAAATTAAATAAGGAAATGGAGAAATTGAAAAAGCAAATATAATTATAAAGAAAAATCTTTTGAATCAACTCTACCAGAGATCATTTCAACTTTTCTACATGTATTAGAGAGTGGATAAAAATGTTCCATGCCTAATAAAAACTACATAATAGAATGATGGCAGATTAATTAGAACAAATCTAAAGGGACTTGAAGAAAAACTTCTCTGAAGAAGACAGGCACAAGGCCTACAGACTCATGAAAAAATGTTCACTTTCCTTAATCATTAGAGAAACACAAATCAAAACCACTTAGAGATTCCATCTAACCCCAGTAACATTAGC
>CAUYON010038542.1:0-26928 GCA_963573935.1 Arctocebus calabarensis
TCGTGGATCGATGGGCTCTTGGGCTTCTTCCATGACTTAGCAATTATGAATTGGGCTGCAATAAACAATCTGGTACAGATATCTTTGTTGTTCTGTGATTTTTGGTCATCTGGGTATATACCTAGTAAGGGAATTATAGGGTCAAAATGGATGGAGCTGGAACATGTTCTCCTTAGCAAAGTATCTCTAGAATGGAAGAAAAAGTATCCAATGTATACACCCCTAATATGAGACAAATTCTTTGTCGTTCAAGTGAAGGCTACAACCCATTTATTGCATAGGAAGACGGGGAAAGGGGAGAGGGAGGGAAGGGGAGGGAGAGGGTGGGGGGAGTTGGGACAAAGGGTGAGATCACATGTGTGGTACATATTTGAAGGGTCAGGAGAAAACTTCTAAATACGGATCAAAAATGTTTTCATATAGTAAACGAGAAAATGTCATGAATGGTATGTCAATCAGGTTGATAAAAATATCTCAGATTGCATGTGAAGCCCGCACACTGTACCCCATGGTTGAACTAATGTACACAGCTATGATTCAATAAAAAAAAATAAATAAATAAATTCCCAAATCAACCCCCAGCCTGACACTGGGGGCTGGGGGAGCGGCTGACAGCACTAACTCCACAATCACGGAGCGGTCACCTGTCTTAAATGGTCTTACAGTGACGTTGCATGCCCACCTTCAGTAAGCACTTGCTACTGTTCTTCTCTTGCTCCAAACAAGACTGGACTCAGCACAGCCATTGAAATAGCCGCCTGCACCTTTTATGGGAGAGGGATGTGTATCTCTTTGTAAGGTAGCTCCCTCTAACATCTCCAGACTTACGCTTCCGTGGACAATGGCTGAGTTTACTACACTGGGCTTAACAAAGTTGAAGATTGTTGGTCCTCTAATTGGCTTACCGGACTTTTTATTTCCCCTTGACTATTACCAGTATTGATTTAGGTTTTTGAGTCAACATATTCAAGAAATTTATACTAATTAGAATTTTCCCGCACTGAACGTGCTCTTATAAAAGCTGTATATTCCCATAGAGAATGCCACTTGGTGGTAGCAAATGACTGATTTAAGAGGTTCTATTTGTTTTTGAACTTCCCTCTCCATCTTGACTGCCTCTGCGGTATGCTTTTCTGGTGCATATTGTACTTGGGCACAAACAGAATCATAGAAGGCTGAACAGTGGTCAGAGCAGGGCGCAGAGGAGAGGAGGCGTTTGTCAGAATGCTGAAGACTTCTTCGAATTGCTGAATTTGATTTTGCAAATATGGACAAGAAACTGAGATCCTGTCAAATGCCACATTTTGTGCTGCATTCTGCTTGACTTTTTATATGGGTAGATTGGATTCTAGAAAAATATTTGAAGATCAACAGAATTGAGAAACTTTCTAAATAAAAGGTAACTTAAGTGCTCCAGTGGTGTAATCCGCTAGCGCAGGTTAACTATAAAAGGTAACTTATTTTAATGATTACATTCACCTCTCTTTCTTCAAGGGAGGGAATGAGAAGAGAAAAGAAAACAGCGGGGAGATGCTGCCAACATAACCATACCCCAGATCACTGGCACACAAGAACTTAAGGTTGCTGTGAGCTATGATGCAATGGCACTCCAGTCAGGATGCCAGAGTGAAGCTGTCTCAAAAAATAAAAATAAATACCCATACCCTGGTACACCCACCCCTGGCAGAAGTTCCCAGGAGTCAGCTCTGGGCTGTATCGGCACTTGATACACATAGACCTGTGTCATGAAACCCCAGAGACCTGCTCTGTGTCTGGGCCTATGTCGGTACTTTAGGCCCCATGATCCTAATACTCTGATGGTTGAGGCATGAATCACTTCCTACTCATTTAGAAATTACTTTTTTCCAATTTTTGATAAACCTATCACTAATGTTTATACTGTAAAATATGAATTATAATTCAGAACAAAATATAAAGAAATATGAATAAGTAAAGAAATGCCATCCAGATAGTAATAGACATTGTGGTCTTCGACTGTCGGTGAGCGTTATTTAATTTAACCTTGGCAAAGTTTCTGTGTTTGTATCAAATAAACCAGTTAGACTTTCTTAACGAAGTGATAGGCCTTCCTGTATCTTCTCAGTGACTGTATCACACAGCTCTTACTAACTTTTTATCCAAGGCCCACTTAAATGTCCCCTGCTTAGACTTTTATCTTCTCCCTATCAGAACAGCAGGGTGATTTACAATTTCAAGGGAAAAGAGCATCAGGAGATAATGAAAAGGGCACAGATTTTGAAGCAAAACACCTGACTTTGAATCTCGGTTCAATATCTAAATAACTATGGTCATGATGTTGAAATATTCTGAGATTCTTAATCCATAAAGTTGGAGTAGACTCACTTGGTTATTGGACAAGCAATGAAATAAGTATGTAAGCTCCCAGAATGTGGAGAAGTTGTCTTCAATACCAACACCACGCCGACCATCTATACTGATTCCACCATAGCCAACTGAGTGACTGTGGGAAATCCAGGTAACTCTCTGACCCTCAGTCTCCTCTTCAGTAAAACAAAAATAATGTCTACCTCACAGGGTTGTGAGAACTCGGGTTCAGGTTAACTATTATAAGGTTAGTGAAATGCGAACACTTAGGAAGTACAAGAAACATAGCATGGGTTCAATAAATTTTAGTCCAAAACTGTTTCTTCTTTACCTTCTCTTCATAAAAATTGCCGAAAACTCTTCAAACTTTTGTTGTTATTCCCAGGCTAGTAGTTCACTTTGATTTTGAGATTAGATTAGAGCCTGCAGGGTCACCCGAAATGCACTTTAAATTAGACCTGATGTCTGGAATCGTGTCCAGAAAAGATTCATGCACCACTACCAGGCATGTTAGGTCTGAATCAATCTTTAGGCTGTAGAGAAAGCAAGAAATGTGTGCAGGACATAAATATTCCTCTGAGCACATCTTTCTTTTTTCCTTTCGAAACTCTTCTTGGCCAATGCCCACTACACAGAGAAGAGGCTGAGAGCATTTCTACGCCTCTCCCCAGGCTGCCGCCTGTGCCCTTTCTGCTGGGGATGGGGGTCCTCTCCTCCTGCCACTGTTTCCTGGCCTTTCTCATCGTCTCCTCCTGACAGAGACAAGAAAATGCAGAGACCACCTCTCCATGCACACTAGGACCGTGTAACATCCCCCTAGGGTAGTCTGACGCAGGACAAAATGTGGCTGACCACAGTGACTGGACAATTGCTAGTTCCTATTGCTTTTTGTGGAAACAGTAGATTAAAATGGAATGACAGCCTCAGCACTTACCATTTCGGCACCCACATGGAGACTGTTGATGTCCGTCCTCTGTAGCTCCTCTGTCCTGCTTCCCAAGGAGCCCGAAGCCTTGCTCCCCGTGTCCGTGCCGGGGGGCAGCCTGCAGTGGGGTGTTCATGCTGCTTTCCCAATTCTTGATGTTCATTTGAGGTTCAGTAGATTTAATCTACGCACACGTCTATGGATCCCTTAGGGATGGCTAGGGAATATCTGATGTTTGCTTGATAGTCCTCAAACTATCATGGCAGGCTCTTGTTAAGTTTTATTTTCTAGTTGCCTCTGTCAACAGCCTTGGAAACCCTTTGGCCATGGACACAGGCCATACCTACCACGCTTCTGCAGAAACTGCTGTGCTTGACATTGAAATCACAAGGCCAGATTGACTTCTGGGGCGAAAGCTCTAAACTCTTTGTCCTGTGGGGCCTGGGATAATTTGGTAATTGATTTTCAATGGGTCTTGTTCTTTGCCTTAGAATTTTGTGGGGTCAGGATGTGATCTCTGTCTTCTATGGTTCAAAGGCTAAAATCACAATGAGCACAACAGCCACTTCTAATTCGGAAGCCTCAGGGTATGTTGTTTTGTTGGCTGTCACTTAATCCTTCATGTTCAGGGAAGAACAGGGGAGAACTGCCCATCCTGGAGCCCAGCAGTGAGCTTAAGGTGATGCATAAGGGGGGAAAGGCTTCCTGGTGACCTTGACTTTGGAGGGAAATTTTACATTCAGCAACCTGAGAGTCACTCTGTTTCTCCAGTTGTAATGCTGGGGACATGACTGCACCTGCTCACAGAGAAAAGAGTTGGCAGACTTTCTAAGGCCTCACCTCAGCATTTGGCAACAGAGTGAGCTTGTGGTATGTGTCCTTGTCCTCAATCATTAATATCTCCTTCAAAGCAATGACAGGCCCCCACCTGCATTTCATTTTTGTCATTCTGGGGCTCTCTGCTCCTTCCCAGGGTTACACTCAGAGAAGACTCCGAGAAGCTTCCACAATGCCCAGAAAACCAAAGGGCCTTGACTATGGTGTCTGCCCGGGTCTCACCAGCGCCCCCATGTGGCCTGTGGTGCCCCCTTTCTGCTGCCTGCGGCCCTCTAGAGGTAGGAAGCCCTTGGAAGCTGTGACTCCCAGGCCCCTCCCTTCTCCTCCTTAGACACTCTGCAAGTCTCCCTCCCTGGGGAGCAAAGCCAGAGAGCCACACTTCTCTGTGACCTTTGATCTTTTCCTCCTCCCAGACCAGGGGAAGCTTTTTCTTACAAGAAAGGACCACCACACCCACCAAGACTTGATGTACGAGACATTCCGCTCCTTTCTTCAAATTCTGTCCCTCCTTTGTGAATCGGGCTTTTAGAAGGAAAGCCTGGCAGGCTGGGTCTTTCTACTTCCTGACAGGGGTGGGGAGGCTCAGGGGGACGTAGGAAAAAAAAGGGAAAGACCCTCAGTTAAAAGCTCCAAACTTTGCTATCAAGAGGTATGGCTCAGAGTTTAATTAGAAATAAACTTAGCATCACATTCCACCTTAGGGTCTTCTGTTTAAGAAATGGCATTTCTTAAAAAGAAACATTTTACACAGAGCAGGAACTTTGGGTCTTCGATTCCCTGGTTTTGTAACCAGGAGTGTTTATTCTCATGGCACCTCTGAACTCACCCTCTACAGATTGTTCTTAAAACCATTTTAATTAGTCAGCAAGTGTGAATTGATTTTTTGCTTTGATTTGTTATGTTTTCTAGACAAGAGTCTCACTTTGTCACCCCTGGTAGAGTGCCCTGGTGCCATCGCTCACAGCAACCTCAGACTCTTGGGCCCAAGCGATCCTCTTGCCTCAGCCTCCTGAGTAGCTGGGATTACAGGCTCCCACCACAATGCCTGACTAATTTTAGAGATGGGGTCTGCTCAGCTGGTCTCGAACTCCTGAGCTCACGTGATCCACCCACCATGGCCCAGGGAGCTAAAATTACAGGCATGAGCCACCATGTTTAGCCATGCAAATTGATTTTGCATCTTCTTTTCCTATAAATGGTTTTCAAGTGATTAAATGTCACAAATGGTCAAAAAGGATCTCCGTAACTGCTGTCGGTGAAAAAGGACTAAAATGTACCTAACAGAGTCATTTCTGTGTTCCAATGACCTTAGTTGAATCAGTCATAAGCCAAATGGGCTGGAGTGGTACCCCTCAATTTAGCAAAACACGGCCATAAAACATCACACTTGTAAAGCCATCATTTGGCAGGTGGTTTTGCAAAAGTTGTAAAACCTGACAAGTGTATATGGTAGGCATTTCTTCAAGAATCAAGATGTCCTTGAATTAAATATATGTATACGTATATAAATCTGTCCATTTAGAATCATGGGTTTATGTGCAGTTTGTCAAAAGCGTATCTTTATAAAAGCCCACGTCCCCATGCTCTGTGAAACGAATATTAAACAGGCTAGAACAAGAGATTTCACAAATGAGAAAGAAGAAAACTCCTGCTGGACCTGAATAGTTGTGTCACGCATTTGGGAGAGTTGCACGGGATGCATGAGAGTCACCGCGCCACAGACGCTGCGCTGAGGTGGACCCAGTGACCAGGCAGGACCCAGGGACAGGTTCCGAAGGCCTGTGGTGACTGGAGGAGTTACAGGGAGGGTAGCCCTCCTCTGGCTTTCAAGGAAAAAATTAAATAGGGACTTCTGTCATGTCCCCACAGAAAAATCATCATTCTCTTCGTGAACAGTTTTTTTTTTTTTTTAATGAATTTTGCATTTCCCCAGGTCTCTTGCTTTGTAAATATGGTTCTGTGTCTTTAAGCAGGTAATCTGGATAGGCTGATGCTGATTTAGGGTAGCCAGGAACTGGAGAAAAGGTACTGGATGTAAATCTCTGCTTTCCCGGGTAAGACTTTATGAAACTAAACATTTTAGAAAGCCCTGCCCTGGTAAGATGGGGGAGGGGAATGGGATCTCTGTGCAGAAGCAAAACTGTCCAAGTGGCAGAGCCTGTGTTGGGACGAAATCTTCCTGGATTTACATTGCCACACCAGGCTGCGGAGGCAAAGCTCAGCTTTAGACCACAGTTCTGCTTGGCCATAAAGAGCCACTGCACAGTAAGTCCTGTGTAATTAAAAACCGGCCAAGAAAGGGAAATGTCAGAACAGTCAGAGGAAGGGTTATTAAAAGGTAAGCGGTTTGTACACCTGAGTTTGGTTTGGCATCATAATCTCTCCCAACTTGACTGGATCCAAATATCCAAGAAATGTTCCTTGAATACATAAAAGCCACAGAAAGAAAGGACCAGAATCCTTCCTGATCTTTACCATCAGGTCTTATATAGACTCTATTCTCCTTTTTCACTCTGCTTGCAAAAATGTTGGGTTCGGAGCATGAGACTTCTCTGTTTATAAAGATACTTTGAGCACCATTAGAGTCCTCATCGCTGAGGACAGTGGGAAGGCTGGGTGTCGGGTGTGCCTAAGAGGATAACATTGATCTGAGTCTCAAGGATATTTGGAGGAAGTTCTGTCTTCTCCTATCGCTTGTCAGAAAAAGTGAGAAGTACAGGGTGGCACCTGTGGCTCTAAAGAGAAGGGCGCCGGCTCCATATACCAGAGGTAGTGGGTACAAACCCAGCCCTGACCCCCCCCCCAAAAAGTGAGAAGCATACATCTCTTTACATGGCTGTTTAAAATCCTGCTCCTACAAAGTAGCTCAGAGGATGAATCATTGGGTAGCTTACTTTAATTTTGCCCACAAGAATGTCAGAAGTTGTTCATCCTGAACCTGCAACTTTCTACTTGCATTCCGGATGTCCATTCTCGTGTACCCTCCACACCTTAAAGGGAGCTGAGAGATTTATAATTACTAGAGCCTGCCATGAAAGCAAAAATGCCCGAAGGAAGCTGCCCCGCCCACTGAAGAGTTGTTGTTGGCGTGGTGAGCGAGGTGGGTGCGTTTGCACATGGCAGTGTGAGCTGGCACATCGTCAGTGGCAGTAATGCTAGGGGATACTTTTCTTCTTGACCTATTATCTCCTTGAATAAGACACTTCTCCGCTTGAATCATCGCTGTGGGAAATGCCCACACCCATCTCACCCCAATGTATGTAAATGCCATTTCTCTCAAGACTCCCAGCTATGAGAGACTGCAACCTTCAGTATTATGAAAGTGGCACAGCTCAAATATCTGCTCTCCTGTGCTCAGTCACTGGAGCAGTCCAAGTGACACATCGGACAAGGCAGAACTGGACATTTACCCCTTCAACATGGAGCATTTTGCAAGAGAGGCTGAGTTTTGGAGCCAACTAATGGTAAGTCGAGTGAAGTGTTTAAACATCAGGGACATCATGCTGGGCATTTTCCTTGGCTTTTTATAAAATAAGATGAAAGGGGAATTTATAATCAAAGGATTGTGGTCTTGCTCATTACTTTAAGTGAAACAGCCTCCTATATACCAAACTTCGTTAGTGATAAATGGCTTTGGATGACTTGTCTGGGTAAATTTTTTTAATTCTGTTGATGAACGATTCTGAGACATGGTGAATTTATTGAAGTAAGGTGGCTTGTTGATGAAAAGGAATTGTAAGCCAGGTCTTTGACTTCAATGAAGCATTTCTTGGAATTCTGTGTTTTGATTTTTCACTTTGGGTTTTCTTTCACTGTACCTCTTTTAAGATTTTATCTGTAGGCGTATGAGGCAATCCCTGGGATATGAATGAGATGGGTTCTGTAGGTTTGTTTTGAGGTTGGATTGGTATGTACGTTGGAACAGGTACATTTACCCATTACCTGGAATAGCCCCCACTGGTAAGGGTGAGTCATACCTCAGCTGCATGTTAGTAACTCGGGGACTTACTATCATAGCCTCAGAGCAAGTTGTACATAAGTTGGATATTTGTAACTTGGGGACTGCCTGTATGTGTGTATATACAGAGTGGCCATAAAGCTCTTTTAAATTGCACACAAACTTTATGGCCACCATGTGTGTGTTTGTGTGTATATACAACATTATGATCTGAAGGGCACCATAAAGGAGGATTCTATTATCTAAGACTAACTTATGATTTTCGAACTGCAGATATTCAGACCTGCCATTTTCCCTTTGTGTCACTGAGAACTGCTGAGTTGACTTCAGATGACTTATTAGAGCTCTGAACCATCATCGTATGGCTGAGATTCTCAGGCCTTGGTGACCCTTGCCGACCATCTCATTTTACAGTCAAATAAACTGAAGTTCCCCTTCCCAAATAACTTTCAGTCTGACTGTAAGATCACAGAGCCCCCCCCCTAGCCCAGTGTTGGTTCAGTTATAGTTCACTGTCTCATAGTATAAATCTTCATTTTGTTTTCTTTTTTCTAATGTCAATCTAAGCTTCATTGGGAAGAAGAAATTCTGTTGCAAATACAGGTGATTTTTTTTTAGATTGGATGGTGTAACAAGTTATGTTTTAGTGGCAACAATGTGACCCATCTGTCTTTTCCCTGACAGTACGGCCTATCCCACCTTCTTTTGTGACATGAAGTTAACTCCAAAAGCAAATGAAAACATTGGTTTATAGAGCAATCACTCCTGTTCATGAAAGAATGTTCACTATCTCTGGTGTCTTAGATTACAATGCTATATCTTTTAGAGAAAAAAAAGGGATTAGAAAATATAGTATTTCTAAACATAACTATATAGGGAGCACAATTTTCAGATCAATATTCAAACTTTCGTTTATTCAATTCCTTCACTTGCTTCCTTAGCAGGCTATAAATAAGTTGTGTTCTGGAAAGTCAACCATGTCTATGCTCTCATAACACATAGATTTTTGTAAATTTCTTTATTTTTATTGAGTTTGTTTTGACCAACCATAGAAAAATAAAATCTCTTTTCCTGCATGCCCTCCAGTGGACCGGGAGCTGATGAGCCAGCGTCGGGCTCTGACTCCCAAAACAACCTGTGGGGCCCAGGCAGAGGCGCTGCTCAGAAGGTCACAAAGGGCTGAGAGGTAGACGTTGGCCTTGTCCACTCAGAACAGCACCGCACCCTCCCCTCCGCCCACAGAGGTTCCTTAATAAGATGGCCTGTCACACGGGAGAATTAGAAGGTAAACAGCTACCATGCAAATTCGAGCTAGCCTGCTGTTCTAGTAAACCTTGGTTGTCTAACCTGCCATTTTGGAAATGCTCTCCCCTTTGAAACCGCCCTTCCTCCCCCGGCTCTTCCTCTGCCAGACGCTGTCCTCCTCCATTCCCTTGGCAGGAGTGTGGTGACATCCTGGGAGAGAGCCAGGTCAGGGGCCGCAGGGAGCTGGCAGCAGACCAGCAGCCTCTCCTCATCCCCCTCCAGGTGTGTCATGGCTGGACACCTGCCCCCTCGGGGACAAGCACAGCCCAGAGCAGGCGGGACTGAAGCACATTATGAGTGACAGCTACTGAGCATCCATGAAAGTGGACTTGGGGAGCCTGGTATATTGTTCCAGCCTCTCTCTACCATAATTCACACACCTCACCTCTCTGGTCAGCAGGTTGTTACCCTGACTGTATAGACTGTGACACGTAGAGGTTTAACGACAGCACTGGCGCTGTCTGGATAGCGAGCAGCTCGGAGTGAGCGATCTAAGCCTCTGCCGTCAGACGGTGCTGATCCGACACAGAATGTTGAACACTGCCTCTCTACCAGGTGGACCAGAGTAGCTCCTCCATCAAGACTCCCCCAGCCGAGGTTTGCTCTTAGTGTCCCTGAGTTCTTGTATGTTTTTATTCTTGCAGAATACTTGTGTCACTTAGAAATTCACTTCCATGCTGGACATATGTTTCTCTCAAAGAGGACAATACTGGCTCCCGTGAGTTCAAATTCAGAAGCTTGCCTCCAAGGGAAGCTTCAAATCCATGACTGTATGCTATTCAAGGACAGTTGGTGGATCAGGTCACTCCCTGCACGTGACCTAGCACAACAGTTCGGCCCAGCACAACTTTAACGACAGCAGACTATGCGTGCACATAGTCAGCAGGGGCGAGTTGTCTGGCGTGTCCTCACTGGGAAAGCAAAGCTGTAGTAACTGGCTACATAGTCTTACCTGAGCATCTTTACCCAGGAGACCCAGCCCACTTTCTTTCTTTTCTTTTCTCTTCCCTTCCCTTCCCTTCCCTTCCCTTCTCTTCTCTTCTCTTTTCCTTTCTCCTTCCTTCCTTCCTTCCTTCCTTCCTTCCTTCCTTCCCTCCTTCCTTCCTTCCTTTTTGTTTTTGAGACAGAGTTTTGCTCTGTCTCCCATGTCATAGTATTGTGGCATCAGAGCCTGGCGCACAGCAGCCTCAGCCTCCTGAATTCCAGCGATCCTGCCTCAGTCTCCTAATCAGCTGGAAGTACAGGTACCCACCACCACACCCGGCTAATGTTTCTATTTTTAGTAGAGCCAGGGTCTCGCTCTTACTCAGGCTTTTTTTGACCTCCTTAGCTCAGTGACCCTCCCACCTTGGCCTTCCAGAGAGCTAGGATTACAGGTGTGAGCCACTGCATCTAGCCAAGACAGTTTCCTTTTGTCAAGCCTAAAATTCTTCTTTGTTCTGTCCTCTTCTTCCGAAAGAGCTCATCTGACACTGTCCTCCCTGAAGCACCAGACGAGTGCTCACTAAACCCAGCCTCTGTGACTAAAGCTGCTGTTTCCATAGAAAACAGAGGAAGAAGAAGTGATTTTCAGACCAATGAAGGTTAAAATATAATTGAGAGACAAGACACACATAGCATGAAGCAATTAGAGAACAGAATAATAAATGACTGAGTGGCAGAGGGCACAGTTCAGAAATTTAGGGGAATAGCGGTTCTGAAGTCAGGGAATTCAGTGAATCCTGGAATAGTCAAAGACGCTTCATGAAGGACATGCATGGAGAAGGATGAGTAGGATTTGAAAAGGAGGGGGGTGCGGGTAAAGGGGATCGCATTGACAGGAACACCCCTGCGTGGGGGACACTGGGAGTCATTGTCCAGGAAATGTGTGTGAAGGGCCACACATTGTCCAGGAAATTGTCCAGGAGTCATTGTCCAGGAAATGTGTGTGAAGGGCAAAGATAACGTTGACAGATCCCGGGGAATCTTGAAGGCCAAGCAGAAGGGCTTAGACTTGGTAAGAACTGGGAGCCCAGGAAAGTGTCAGATCAGGGGAATGGCTTGATAAAATCTATGTTTAAGGAAAATTAGTCTGTCAAGGGATTGGATTCTAATGATTCTGGAGGCCAGTCAGAAAGCTATTGTTACAGGCCTGCATGTGACCTGGCAGTGGCCTCTGCGGGAGTGGTACAAGCGGACTAGGGAAAAAGGAGCACATTTCCCAGGGAAAACATGAGGGCCTGGTCGAACAATGGACTCCTGTAGGTACAGACAACATAAAGTCTGCACGTTACAGATCTCTGGTGTGGGTAACAGTCTATCTTTACTCGGGATAAAAGTCTAATTCTTTTCCTTAGTTCTACTCCAAAGGCCAGAAAGCAAAACTTTCTCTTACTTCCCTTCCTGTTTCTTGAGTTAAGCAAGTCCGTTCTAGAATATTCTCCAGGCCTGAGTGCCATCCTGAGAGTGGAGGCTAAAGTCTCTCTTGGAGGCCCCACACTCCCACCGCTGGGGCACCTGTCGCCTGGGAACTCCCCTCCCTCCCAGCCGGACTCAGGCTCCCGAGATCTGCTTCTAGCTACTGTGTGAGGAGAGTGAAACACTCTTCTGCCCTCCTCGCCACTGTCTTAATTTTATTTTGAGCTCATTTGCTCCTGCCGTCTCTCCCTCTTTATTCACAGCAGTTCGTCTGCCTCCTGATCCCTGGTTACCAGACAGCAGACCTCAGCTTTGGAGGACTCACTTGTCCAGGCATATGCATAGTTGTGTTTGACATAAAGTGTCTCTTCCCTCTAAGAAAAAGAGGGACACAGGTCCCCTAATGCATTGAAAGCAGAGCAAGTTGCCCTGTCAAGTACACAAATGCAGAAAAGGAAGGGGTTATGTGAGAGGCTGACAAGGCTTAGGCCAGTTTCAGGGGAGATGAGGACTCAGAGAAGGCAAGGACTTTAAGGGCCGCAGACGTGTCCATTTGGCCCACGTGGTGTTTTTAGTTATGGTTTTTCTTACACTTTCAGCCAACATTTAAAATTCAGAAGCTTACGCATAATAATCCAAAGACAGAATTTCCTTGTAAAAGTACCAAAAGATGTGACCAAGTCCATCCAATATAGATGTCCCCTGTGGGTGGGGTGAGCCTTCCTCACGTACCTGCATTTCTGAATGCTTGAGACCCTGATCTAACCAATCTCTCATTTTACAGTAAAAGAAACTGAGGCAAGAGAAGTTCGATAATTTTCCAAAATTATCCAGATACTGGTCTCAGTTTGGGGATTAGAACTGAGCTTTGGGCTGGACGTAGTGGCTCACACAAGTAATCCCAGCTCTCTAGGACGACAAGACGGATAGATTGCCAGAGCTCGGGAGTTCAAGAACAAGAGCGAGAGACCCCCACCTCTACTAAAAATAGAAAAACTAGCCAGGCGTTGTGATGGGCACCTGTCCCACCTAGTCCCAGTTCTAGTCCCTGAGGCAAGAGAATCACCTGAGCTCAAGAGTTTGGGGGTTGCTGTGAACTATGATGATGCCGCGGCACTCTACCCGGGACAACAGAGTGAGGCTCTGTTAACAAACAAAAACACTGAACTTTGCTGTCAGTACTGATGCCTTTTCCTTGTTTTAGGGGGAACGATAGTTGTTTAGGGTTGGGAAGGCCAGCAGACTGGAGGAAGGCCGAGGCCTGCGTGTGGGAAGGAGCTCGGCGGCGGTGGAAAGGGGTAATGAGCAGGTCGTCCACCAACAGGAATCCGGGAGACCCAGAACCATAGCATTTCCTGACCATGACCTTGGAGACAATTTCGTTTTTCCTCATTGTACAGGCTTACAAAGTTGACCAGGAACATGCTTCTGAACCAGCTTTTGCCCTTTTTATAATTTGTTTATGTTTGTGAATTTTAAAAAAGGTGGCCTTAGAAATATGGCGGTTGTGATACATCTTAAGCATTTGTATCAAAAATATCCCAAATTTCCAAATGAAACCCACTGATAAAAAATATTGATGTCTTTTTTTCCCTGCCTGCTTTCCTCTTCTCACCTCACTTCATCTCTTTAGAATTGGGGCCTGAGCTGTTGGTTCTGTGAGTCTCCATCTTGAATAGGTTGAAATGACTTTGGCTGCTGGCTGGAAGCTGGAGCTGCGCCGCCTCCCACCGACTCGGCCGTGCTGTGAGCACCTCGGCTCGCAGGGCGAGCGGGAGCGGCCGCAATCATCTGCTTATCATTATGGATGTGGCTCCGGCGACCTCCGCTGTGTTTCTGTCCGGTGTGATTTTGGCTGCAGTTCAGAAACACCTGCTGCAATCCTTGCACGAGACCCGTGCGCGTGCCAAGGCGAGGTGATTGGTGTGGCTCTGGAACAATGTGAAGGTCAACCTCTTGGCTCTCCTTTTGCAGTTATTTTAATGAAAGTCAGAATTCTCCGCCGAGTGAATTTTAACGCAGGCCTCGCACAGGCTGACATTTCTATGTTTTGCATGGCAACATTCCATGTAAGCTTTTGTCGGAAATGGAAGAAGGATGGAGATTTTGCAGGACATTTAGAATGAGAGGACAGATGGAGAAGTGATTTACTGTGTTCTTTCAAAATGGGAAGACTTTAAAATTAAATGTCTGATCTCCCCTTTCATTATTCCACCTGTGTCCCCCCTCAAAGAGATTATCCCTCTGTGACCACTTTTGCTTTTCTTTTGAGAAGCCTTTTTTCTCCCCAAACTTGTCTGGATGTAACAAGACCCTTTCCACGGGTGAGGGTGTTTCAGCCCTACAACTTAAGCTATTGTATTCAATATTTTTTCCACATTTTCATCTAAATCAACTAAAAATATGAGTTGTAAATTTAAAAAAAAGCACACACTATAGGGTTTTTAGATGTTAAGAGTGATAGCAGAAGGTTATCAACTACTGAAAAGTTCATTTGATCTTAAACAACCCTGATACTACTATAATAATATGGGTGATGACACAGTGGTAATAAGTAACAAGTATAGTAAATTTAGAATGTGCTGGAAACTGTGCTGGGCATTTCCTAGGTACTGTCTACTTTAGTCCTCAGAACGCCCCTGTGTTCCTCTACGTGAAGGAGGTGGACATCTGTGGGGGTCCAGCTTTGCCTGCAGGCACTGACATGGGAGGCAAGCCGAAGCACTCTCCCAGGGGAGTGAGTGCAGTCTCCTGGAAGGCTAGTGAAAACACACATCCTGGGCCCGCCACTGTGCGCATCACCCCAGAGTTTCTGACTCTGTGGTCGAGGGCTGGGCCCCACTTGTCGCAAGCTGCTAGGGACACCTGTGCTGCTGACTAGGGGCCATGCCATGAGAACTGCTGGCCTGGACCTCAAAATTGCATCAGCCGTGGAACAGGTGAAACCACCTGAATGCTCACCTTAGAGAAGAGACTCCTCTGGGTGCACAGAAGCCTCCTCCAGCCCAGAGCAAGTGGACGTGACATTGAGACACAGCTGGGCTGAGAGTCAAGGAGAAGAGAAGGGGGTGGCCGGCAGGACAGCAGATCAGGGAAGCTGAGAGCACTGGAGGGCCACAAACTGGTGGCCCTGAGGCCAAAGGCAGCCTGCAGATGTGCTGTGCTGGGAGCGCCTGGGGCTGGGAGGCATTTCATCTCAGATTCCACAGACGGTATTTATCCTTCAGCTCCCAGCCCAGCCCTCCCCCTTAGCCCCAGCCTGAACACAGCAGGTCCTGGCGCTGAAGGGCACATAAGCGGCTGTGTGACAAGGAGCAGGCGAATGCTGAAGGTGATCCTTTTTGAGCCCGTGTCTCGCTCTGTCCCCAGGCTGAAGTGCCGTGGTGGGATCATAGCTCACTGCAGCCTCGACCTCCTGTGCTCAAGTGATCCTCCCAGCTCAGCCTCCTGAGTCACTGGCACGACAGGTGTGCATCAGCATGCCTGGCAGATTTTTGTTTTAAATAATCTGTGATTCTAATTCTAAAGAATGAGAAAAGGGTCACTAGGTGAATTGATCCCAGTTTGTTGACCTGTAGGAAGGAAGCGTGTGACCGTGTGGGAGAGAGGAGCCACTACACGCGGGAAGGCGACGCCGACCTGGCCAGGCCATGCAGCATTTCCTAGTGTCTGTCTTTCCGTGGGGCACAGTTCTGGTTCCAGGTCAGCGGCACTGACCCCGGCGTCTGAATGGCGGAAAGATACCCAAGGACAGTGGAGCTCACCTCTTCTGTCCCTGGCTGCGCAGAGCAGCCCAGGGGTGCTGTCCCCTAGTCCACCCTGCCAGGGGATAAGTAGGCTCCTGGGGCCTGGCGAGGACGACGAGGAGAGGGCCTGGAAGGGAAGAAGCGAGCCTTGGCAGGAAGACAGGTGAGGGAGGAGGGTGTAGGGTTGATTGCAGGACAGCTGGCGACGAGAGAGCAAGACTCCGGGACGGAAAGCTTCCGCAAGAATTTCTGGGGAAGAAAGGACAAAGGGAAATGGAAAGGCAGCCAAGAACCAGCAAGACAAAATTAAGAAGCGGGAAACGGAGATAACTGTTATGACAACAATACTGACGGTGACACACTCTTTATCCTTCAGACGTTTAAAATAAAATCCAAGAAAGCGCCGGAGGTGAACTTCAGAGGCATGCTCCCCTGACGTGTCTGCGCAGCCCCACGGAGTCTGTTCTCTCTGGCGTGGGTCTCTGGGTATCTGCATCCTCGTCCCCGACAGGTGCACTGCGCCTCCACTGTGAGAGCTCCGGGTGGGGGGCCGTCTGTCCCCCCCCCAGGTCGTTCCACTCGTCCTCCTTGCTTTCCTTCTTTTCCTCCCTCCCTTCCTTTCTCACATCAAATGGGGCCGACTCCAAATAAGGAAAGACAAACTTGGAGAGGGCTGTGGTGTGGGGTTTTTTTTCCAATAATAACCTTGGCAGGTAATTTGTGCACATCAGAGTGAGTCACTTTTTTATAACTGAGATCAGGGGCTGGATTCCTCCCAGGAGGAAAAACACTTATTCTGACGTGTTTATGTTTTGGAATAATAATATTTGTCCATGTGAAAATATGTGTGATTCCTTTCTGCCACACCATATGGCTTATTACTATTCATAATCCAAATAGTAGCAGCTGCCGGGGAACATGAGAATGAGTTTTCTTGAAGTACAAATGGGCTAACTATTGGATGCCACATGTAGTTTCCACGGCATCACTAGTTACTCTCCAGAAACCTACATTATTCTTCCCTTCCGTTTACCCGTCAAGCTTTTCATTATTAGTTCAAAAGCCCAGTTTTCTGTCTACTTTCATTTAACCCTAGTTTCATTCATTCAGAAATTCTCTCATCAACCCTCCCTCAACCTGCAGCCCTCTGCCTTGGGAACACGAATGTGTATTACCCCAAACTGTCAGCAGCTCAAAGTCTCAGTTTGGGTTTTGTGACAGATGACAGCTCCCAGAAACACGGCAGTGAATTTTTACCCCTTGTTCACTACCGTGGCGTCCTATGTTGCTGACCCACATCCACCGTGTATTTGTGGTTGATCAAACACACGCGGACACAGAAGCAGTTAATGATGCCTCCTTCTGCTCCAACGTAATGGAAAGTGGAGGGTGACACTTTCTACATACTGGAATGTGGTTTGCAGAAACCCTGAGGTTTAAGAAGGAAGTGGTTTTTGGAATAGGTGCTGGATGCTACTGTAGAAACCACTGCAGTCAATAGTACAAAAAGACCAATTTCACAGAGAAGTATCTGGACCTTGGTTTATATCGTTACACAGTCATTGTGAGTCACCCTAAACCATGGAGGTTTTAGAAAAACAGAACACTCTTTATGCTGATGCTACACATTACTACGGTAAATATCCAGACTATTGAGCCAAAAAAAAAAAGGAAAAAGAAAAAATCCTGACCAAATGCCCCAAAACTTGAGCCCCAAATGGAAATATATAGAAAATTGCTTCAATTTTCCACTGCAGTTGGTTTAGTTCTAATAACCCCTTGCGTTTGCTCGATGTGTCATAGTGTTCAGGGCGTTTTCATGTATTTCATTAGTAATTGAGACTTCTTTCCAGGAAGACTGTCAGGTGACAACTCAATGGGCAGCCATGCGATGGGGATGTTATCAGTGTCCGGCACGCTTTGTGCTATGCTGCTCACAGCAGGTATCACTGATTTCCAACTTGTATCAGTTGTCTTCCTGCAGCCATTTGTCTTTTTCAGGTGTCTATTGGTCAGTCCTCTAAGTACCTGCTGCTTTTATCACAAGTTATAATAGGGTGATTTATCAATGTCATTCGCCTCCCTTAGCAACAAGATAGCAGCTCTAAGATATTACAGCATCGGTCCACACACCCAGCCTTTCCCACACTTCTCTGACTTGAAATGGCATTTATACCTCTGTTGTCCCAGAACTTATTGAGAGATCTTGCGGTCAGCCTTAACGGGTCCTTGCACTTTGCTGGCCATCACAGCCTTTGCCTTCGGAGAACATTAGATAATTCTTTCATAAACTTTGTTTTCCAAAAGAAATGTCCGAAAGCCTTTCCAAGTCATTTTTTGTGTTTAGGAGTTGTGTGTATATGTCTCCGCTTCTCATTTCTGCGTTTCTTATAATCATAATTAGCCTAACTTGGGCCGAGTAGGTGATTGTCCCTATATCTGTATAATGGGGTGTTGGGGTTAAATAGTTCTAATCGGTCTTCCTAACAGAGGAAACCCTAAGTCCCACTGTTTGTCCATCCTTGCCTTTCCCCAGGCTCCAGAAATACTTCAACCTGAAGTCTCAGCCCTGACCACTCCCCCAACCAGCCCCAACCAGGAGGTAGTCATCAGAGGAGCAGTGACTAGTCCTACTGTGCTAACCGTGGTGTCTGGAGGCCTGGACTGAGCACTGGGCACCCGTGCGTCGGCCAACCATGATCTCATGCCATGCTTGGCTGATGAGCATGCGTGGGGGGCTGGCATGTCCTTCTGATTATACTTATGCCCCCGCCCTTCAAATCCCACTACCCGACTCCTGGCCACTGGGGGTGCCCCTGAGCAAGCTCTACCCTTCCATATTCTGTTGCCTTGGGGTTCCAGACAAGTAAGTCTAAAAATGGGCTGCATTCGGCTTCTCCTAGTCCCTAGACACTTTGCCTTCATGAACCCCTTCCTCTATTAAAAAAATTACAAATGTATTTTACAATTTTGTGGAGTAAAGACAAATAATGTTATATATTAACATATCTTCTTTGACTAAAATTTTTTTCTGACTAACTTTAATTTCTTAAAAAAAAAAATTAGAACATTTTCATTGGGCCCTAAAAGTGGACCCTAGGGGCTGAGCCCAGAGTACCGGAGGGATAAGTTTGCCCCAACTAGAAATGCACCTTCATGGCAGACCCTTTGCCTTAGACCAGTGTTTCTCAAAGTTCAGACCTTTGCAAATCGCGCTGAAACATTTTAACATATTGCACTTCACCAGTACTAGTTTTCATCTAATATTTTTCTTTAAATGTATCCCCTTTAAAATTTTGGTATATGTTTAAAAGAAAGTTTATGTCACTAGCCAGTATGACTTGTCATGAGTAGAAAGTTTACATTAATAAGAATTGACATTGGAACCCCCATCTCCTATGCCTAGGTCAATTTCTTGTGAATTTCCTAGGCCTCAATTCCATGAATGGACTGTATCCATTGGTGATACATTCATTCACCTTGTCCCTGGCAGAAGGGACTGTATTCATTCGTTTCCTGGCCAAGGAACCCATACACCTATATACACCCTGAGACTAAAGGCCTGAAGGAGGAGATGGGAAAAGACCGGGAGAGAAATAGAGAGAGCTTCTTTCTCCCCACTAGAATTCTCTCCCTCTACCAGGAGCTTTAGTGTTTTCTGTATTCTTTTCTGTAAATAAATTCTGTCTTACCACTGGGGGGTGGGGGGGAATAATGTAATGAAGAATAATAAAATATATGTTGGAAAAAATAATAATAATTAAAATGATTCTTAGCTAGAATAAAGAAAATTTAAGAACATTCATGACAAAATTTAGAATGATCCCAAAGAGTACATGAATGGAAGAGCAGAGCATATAGAAAGAAGTCAGAACCACTGTATACAAAAAGAAAATGGGTAATATTTGAAAATGAAGTACTTTGAACCAGTAATTTTATATTTTGATATTTTGTCAAACTATCATTCAAATAGGGGTCACGGAAAGGCCCATTGGTAAGTCTTAGATATTTATCAAGGGGAAAAAATAAATGGAAATGCTTCAGGAAATATATATATAGCAAAAGTGAATGAACACCTAGGTAATGTGTGTTGTAATTTTTTCAAATTAGTAAGAACAAGGAAAAACAGAAAAGATAAGTACAAAAACTCCAAATTAAAAAACAAGTTCAGCACAATGGGATGGGAAAAAAGAAACGTGAGAGCTATGTAAAATTCTTGTTCCATTGCTTAGCAGTTACATTTTTTTTTTTTTTTTTTTGCAGTTTTGGCCATGGCCAGGCTTGAACCTGCCACCCCCTGTATATGGGGCCAGCACTCTACTTCTTGAGCCACAGGCACTGCCCTATATTTCAATAATTTTATAAATATGAAAATAATGTAAAGGAAATAAGGTGTTCTAGTTTATCTAAAGGTTATCTAGGTAAGGTGCATAGATGTTTCCATGAGAACTACCAGAGACTTAAACAAAATACTTTTTAAGTGAGTTAAAAGACCATGCAGTGGTCAAAAAGCAGTTAGCAAATAAGGGCCAAGATCTGATTTGAGAGAAGGAAAGAGAAAGGTGAACTATGCATTTGACACCATTTTTTACTCTGGCAGCGTCTGCCAACTTGAGAAGATGAATCTGAGAGGTTGAGAACTTCACTAGAGGACTCAACAAATCTTGGGGCCAGGAACCAGAGTAAAGAGTCCAGAGCCCACCAAGAAAAGTGAGATGGCTAGGAAAATCCCGTGTTTTGATTGGCAACCAAGAGAACTTAACATTTTAGGAGAACAGCGGTCTAAGAGTGAGCTGAAAGAGACTGGGCCAACAAAGAACCAAGCCTAAATAATAATAATTTCAATTCTTACTTGAAACAAGGTAATACATACTTAAAATACATCTAATTTTTAGTCTTCCTTACTTCTGGTCAAAACAAACTTCACATATATCTGATCAAAGATAAAAGTCAGCCAAGACATTGAGTTTTCTTTATAATTTGTTTACATACAATATCCAGAAAACAATATAAAAAATTGAGCATATATAGTTAGAGTTCAAAATGATCATAAACCAAGAGGAACAAGAGAAAATTTTAAGAAAATCATTTAGGGGGGATCCTGTAGTTTTATTAGATACAGGATCATTAAAAGAATAAATATAACACAATATAGTGTATATAAAGTAATAAGTAATTTTGTGAGTAAAAAAATTAAAAAAATTGATATTAACAGAAAAGGAACCTGCAATAGGACAACTTATAACAATCTCACATCCTAAAATTTCCTGAAGAGGTATAAAAGTATAAATTTATATTAAAATTTAATAAAGTAAGTATGCAGGCTGTAAAGCAATTACTGAAAAAATGGAGTACTAATTACAGAAACCATATATCCACTAGGCAAAAGAAATCCAATATGGTTACATATTTTATATAATTATATACAATGTGTATAAGTATAAACTATGTAATGTATAGCAGGGTATAATATATATACTGTAAGTAAGAAGTAATCTTTAAGGTAAAAATTACCACAAGAGATTAAGTCAAAAACGTCACAAGATATGAAATCCTAAAGTTATTTGCATTTAATAACGTAGTCTTACAATATAATAGGCAAAATAAACATGCAATGTGTAAATACAAAATATAATCCAGAGACACAAAAAATGAAAAATATAGAATGTGAATTGTGTAAATACACAATCACAATTAGTGATTTAAACCACATTTGTCAACAATTGCTACTATAAGGAGATAAAAAATCAGGATAGATAAAATTTACATGTTCCAATTAACAAAATTAATCTAACTGATATAAGTAAAACACTGAACCTAATATACACAGAATACATATTCCTTTCCCGGAAGCACAGTGATCATTTACAAAAATTAACCATCTTTCTGGCCCATAAAGCAAATCTCAACAATATTTAAAAAATGAAAGTATTCATATTTTATTCTTTCCACAGTAGAAACGAACCTAGAAATCAATGTCAGAAGTTAACTCAAACATTCCTATTTGTTTAAAAGTTTAAAATGTATTTTTAAATAACTAAAAGTTCAAAGAAGAAATCACAATGGAAATTACAAAAAAAATTTAACTGAACAAAAAAAATGTGACATATGAAAATTTTTTAGTTCAAATTATAGCCGTGCTTAAAGAAACATTTAGAATGTTATACATATATATTAGTTTCTGAAAAACATCTCTACTGGACTTAACAAAGTTTGCTTTGATTAGTGTGCTAACAGATTGTTGTAATTTTTAATTAACATGAGTACATACTAGTTACATTATATATATATATTTTTTTTTGTAGAGACATAGTCTCACTTTATCACCCTTGGTAGAGTGCCGTGGCATCACACAGCTCACAGCAACCTTCAACTCCTGGGCTTAGGTGATTCTCTTAGTTGCATTATCTTTATAGGGTACATGTGCCATTTTGATATATGCATGCTATATACATTAATCAAAGCAGAGTAACTAGATCATCCTTCACCTCAGGCACTTGTCATCACCTTTGTGCATACAGATTTTTAATGGAAGCATTGCCAAGTATTAACATTTCCCAGCACCTTTACACATACTCATATTTTTCACTATTGATATACTAATTATAACAGATTGCTTGATGGGGCCATTTTTTATATTCCTGGGGTAAACACTAAATGGTCAAGA
This sequence comes from Arctocebus calabarensis, assembly GCA_963573935.1. Taxonomy (NCBI): domain Eukaryota; kingdom Metazoa; phylum Chordata; class Mammalia; order Primates; family Lorisidae; genus Arctocebus; species Arctocebus calabarensis. The sequence continues at coordinate 22,182 of CAUYON010038542.1, forward strand.
TGTAACAATATTTGATGAATTGTTGTGTTTGTCATTATTTCAAATTTCCCATAAGCAAGACTGACCTACAATATTGTTTTTCCTATGTGTATTGCCTTGTATTAATATTTATTTTGCTAGTTGTTATTAACATGATAATACTTTCTTAGAATGACTTAAAAGATTTCTGATCTCTTTCTATTCTCTGAAGTTTTGCTATCTCTTGTTTTAGGGCTTATTATGCCTTTCCAGCCAGCTGCCTTTGGGAATAGGGAAGGGTGACACACATCAGGCATCATTACATATCCAAGCCTGTTTGTTAATGCTGTTCTATCGGTCTATTTGTATATTCTTGTGTAACTTTGTATCTTGTGTCAATACATTCTTATGTATTGATGTAAGATATCCAACTAGAGTCTTCTAATCCATGAACATGGTATATAAACACAGTATCTTTCCAAACATTTAGAATTTCCATTATTTTTTAGTCATTTCCAGTTTAATTCTTCTGTGGCAAAAGATCATATCCTGTATACTCCACTCCTTTGAAATTAGACTTGCTTTCAGTTGCTTCACATATGATCTAACTATAAAATGTTCCAATTATACTAAAAAGAGCATATGTTCTATAGTATTTGACTAGTACTTTATATATGATATATAACTATTATAAGTTTATACTTTATATATGATATATAATACAACTATATAAATTTTGATAGTTGATAGTCACTATTTCTAAAGTTTCTTTATATTTATATTTTTCCATGATTATTCTTTTAGTTACTGGGCATATATCGACATATTACAATATGTTACAATACCATCAGCTTTATATGATTTTTAAATATTACTTATCCTTTCTAATTTTTATCTCTTAGTGTGTGCAAAGAAAAATTGCTGCGTGATTGGAAATTAACACTTTCCTTATGCTCTATCAATATTTGTTCTATATATTTTGAGATTATTGATTGTTGAAGTAGAAAGAGCCGAAAGTCAGTGACACTTCTTTAAAATCTTGGCTGATAATTTTTGGTTTTAAATGAAACATTTTATTTTACATGTACTTATTAATACTTTTGGTTAATTAATTATATATATTATATTATAATTAATTATATTAACAAAAGCTAAAATATATTTTTATATATAAATAAAAATATATTAATATGTTTTTGTGCCATTAGTTTTCCTCATTTTATTTCTTTCCTTCCACCTTTGGTATTCTTTTAATTATAACTTTTCCCTGCTACTAGCCTGTGTGTGGGGGAGTGGATTGAGGATTCGATTTTTGTGTTTTCTAGGGTACCCTTGAGATTACAGCATGAATTCCTAACTTATTTCTGTTTAATATAAACAGAATAAAAATAATGATTTATTTTTATTTAGCTGAGAGTGTTTAAATATATCTATGGTGTTTTTAGTGTGGGACATCTTAGCATTGTTTTGCTTTTAGTTTGTCTTCTCCTTTATTCTTACTCAGTAAACATTAAGTCATTAAAACCAAATATTTCCCTTTTATAAAACAACTAACAATTTATATTCAAATGTTTAAAGATATGTTTGGAAAATTATGAGAAATGTTAAAAATGTTTAACTCTAGAAGGGAATGTTACATGAATGGTAATATTATGGGTCCTAATTAACATAGGAAACATTTTATAACAGGAAATAAACATAAAGAATACATATAGATACACATATACTTACGTACATTTTTATAATAAAGTGAGGATTAGACATAAAAACAAAAAATGTCCACAATTATTATGTCTGAAAATAGATATATTCTTCTTCAAATTTTTCTGTATTTTTCACTAGGGGAATATTAAACTAATGTATTACACATATAATATACTTGTAAATTAATATATTATTAATAATATATTATATATTAATTGTATATGAACATATTGCTAACTTTACATAATATGTAATTTATGTAATAGTGTATGTATACATATATCTGTCTACATATATATGTACTTTATTCCGTATGGAGCCAGAATTTATTTCCAGGTAATGAATAGACCTAAATTTACCAAATACTTCTAAACTAGCAATACTGTAGATTTTAAACTTCGCCCATTTCACCCTCAAATTCGTGAGGTTAAGAGTGTGGAGCACAGCCCCAATTCAATCTCACAGTCAGTTAGAACTCCTGCAGAAACATCTTTGTATAGTCATTACAGCCCAGCCCAATTTATTTTCAAAAAATCAAAAGCAGTTCTTCTCCCTGAAACTCTCTTTAAAAGAAATTGCGCAATTGCCCCCAGGCCTTCTTCCTCAGTGGTACTAAGAATGATACCTATGTAACAGAGTTCATTCAGCAGCGCCAACAAAGGGAAGCAGCCCTGGAACCAGCAGGCAGATCTGAAATTTACACAAGAGATTTCATTGTGTAATGAAATCTTTAGGCACAGATAAGAATACAAGAAAAATACCCATACAAAATAAAGTATCAACCTTTGTATTCTACAGAAGTATCAGAACACCAGTTAAGAAATAAATTAATTACTATGGTTTATAATGCCTAAAATGTAAACTAACCAATTATTCCTACATAATCATTCAAGTTATGTCCAGGTACATATTCTTACTCTTAGAAACCTAAAGCTATATCCAAAGGGTTATACATTGTTACTTTTCTCTAATAAATTTTAGAAATCTCTACATAATTCAAAATTGACAACACAAACTTTAGTTCTCTCACAGAGTGTATAATGGCTTCACAGAACTTCAACTTCCAAATTCGCAGAACCTTCACCAGGTTAGGTAGATATGATAGATATACCTGTGACCTTCCATGACAAGCCTCCCTCACCCAAAACAGAGCCAAGGAAAGTATCATTTTGACCCTATTATTGTGCATGCCAGTCTCTAGACAAATATATTTCTCACATACTAATTTTAAGACAAAATGTACCTGTTTAAAATCAAAGAAAAACAAGACAAGAAGCAATAATCAAAATAAGCTCAGCAAAAAAATCATTTGGGGATAGTCAAATGATAGATTGATAGATTAGTCAATTTGAGCTTGTATTTTCTTTAGCCTAGCCATTACATCTGGACATTCCATTTGCTCTCCTAGAGTAGCAACAGGGCTAGATTTAAAACCTCACTTGAAAATGATATACTCTTTGTCATCTATTTCCATGTTTGCAGGTGGGTATAAGGTTAGAAAGGCTATATTACTCACATACTGGGAGGTAACAAATAACTATTTGAGAAGAATAAATTTGCACTCCTACAGTGGACAAAAAATCAAATTATAAAATACATAAGGCATTAAAGGACAGAATATATCATTAGTTTTATAAATATGAAGGAGAGAAGACATATCTAAGTATCACACTAAATATTTAATATAAAGAAAAATTGATGAGTTTGACTCATAAAAACATAATTCTTTCAGACAAAATCTCCATTCCAAGTAAGCCTATTTAATAAGTTACCTAATTAGGTATTTTGCTAGAAATGTCTTTGTATCAAATAATATTTGAGATTATTTAAAAATGCATACATACCTATTTAACTATTTTTTAAAAACATATACATAACTATAGAAATAAAAAGATTTGAATGTGTGGTGATTTAAATAAAGTCACAAAACCACACCAAATGGTCCTGATTCCAAAGGGATGAGGTGCCTTCCTCTGTCCTAAGCTCTATTCTACCTGAACGTTCACATCTGTGTTGGATTTTATATTTTAAATGGTCCCAAATGTCTCCTGTGATTTAATAGAACTCATCCTTCAAAAAGTCCAAGGTAACACATACCTAAAACACATGTCTACATCCTTATGATGAATTCAATTTTGGTTAATAAGGTAGCACTCTTAAAACATGTTTCATTTGGATTTAGAACTGGATTCTTTCTAAACTAATATCCACTGGAGAAAAGTGAAAAGTGCTTATAATATACGTAGAGAAATACATATGAATATTTTCCACTGTGTAAAGAAAACTTGATGTGACAGGCCAGAATAATTTTCAATGTACACCTCAGTTGTTTGCAAATAACTGGACAGTTCTCAAATACTGCAAAGTTCCCCAAAAGTTCTGGATATTTTTTTCTAAGTATATATTTTCATTATAAAATAGCATAAATACCTTGTGTAAAAAAGGGGGAAAATGAGGAAAAATTATATGGAAAATTCCAAAACATGAACAAACCAAGGTCAAACATTTCATTTATTTTCATATACTTTTCTCTTTAGTATCTGCTTTAAGATACTATTTTAACATCCACTCTGCAATCTTGTTTATAGTCTCTTCATGAGAAAAAGGATTATCTAATCTAGCACTAGCTCTATCAGAGTGATCACCAATTCTAAATCAGAAAAATTCCAAGGTAATAAGGTTGCACCCTATCATAAAGAAAATCTCAGGCCCCCAAAGCATAATACCTTCGATAGGAAATGCCTCTTAAAATATGCTTAACTCCTGACATGAGGGTTAAAATTGTAATAAAAATATAATTAAAATCTCCACTACATGGCTCTTTTCTTTCTTTCTTTCTCTTTCTCTCTCTCTCTCTCTCTCTCTCTCTCTCTCTCTCTCTCTCTTTCTTTCTTTTTTACAGACAGAGTTTTACTTTATCACCCTCGGTAGAGTGCTGTGCTGTCACAGCTCACAGCAACCTCCCACTCCTGGGCTTAGGCGATTTTCTTGCCTCAGCCTCCCGAGTAGCTGGGACTTCAGGCGCCTGCCACAACCCCTGGCTATTTTTTGTTGCAGTTTGGCTGGGGCCGGGTTCAAACCCACC
>CAUYON010038545.1:0-24947 GCA_963573935.1 Arctocebus calabarensis
GTGCGTTCCTCGACCTTGTCTCTTGACTCAGCTCCAAACCGTTGGCTTTCTTGCTAAATTTCTGTCCTTTAACTCTCCTTCTGGACAGGAGCGTCTGCAGAAAGCTGGCTACAGACCGCCATCTTGGCTCCTCCCCCCCTGTGATTGCTTCTTATTAAACTATTTCTAGTGTTAGTAATCGGCACATATACAGATATAGGTAAATATGCTGATCTGTCAAAATATAGGAAATAAAGACTATTAGAATTCAAAACTCATTTAATCCATCTACTCAATATAGACAGGAAAGAGCAATATTGTGAAAATTAAGTATTGTAATAAAAATAAGACACTTTGCAGACTGGTAAAAAAAAAAAAAAAGGCCCGGAGAGGATCTTACATAAATAAAGACACAAGTTATGTAGTCTGTGGCTCTATTTATATAAAAACAAATAAAACGAAATCAGGCTTGTGGACTGATTTATGTAAAAACAAAAAACAAATTAGTTGCCAACACTTAGACATCAAGAGATTTAGCTAAAATTCTGAATTCTCTAGAAAAAAATGAATGCTTGGATAACATAGGGCTCACAACTTCTATGGTCACAAGTTGGAATTAAAAATGGCTGACTCTTTAGACAAAGCATGGGGCCCCTGGTTTATCAGAGTTCTCTTTCCTGTTGCCTACCACCACTTCACTCACTTCTTTCATTTATGATATCTGCCTGGCCTATGTAGCCCTAGTGATAGGTGCTATTAGATATCTGAATAGTACTTTGTAAATTGTAAAGTGCTGTATATTAGTTGATGGTGTTATTACCATTCAACATTATACACTTAGTTATCAACAAAGCTGGAGCTGGGGCTCGGTCTCCTGACACTCAGGTCTACTGCACCATGCTGTTTCATACACACAAGGAAATTCTCACATTTGAAAAAATAAACACAACGATGAGGATAATTTGGCTTAGCATAAATAATAAAATTAACAACTATAGTATGAGTGAACAGTTTCTCATTTTATTTCTCTCTGTTCCCTCCTTTTCTCTTCCTTTCTCACTTATTTCAACTTAAGCCCAAGGGAAGATGAATATGTGAATGAAAAAAAGCATAGAATGACTTTGCTAATAAGGAAAAGTTGATTTCATAGGTAGAGAATTCCAAACTACAAAGAGGAGTCCTGAAGCAAAGATTAAAGTGGAGATTAAGCTCAGGGAGTAGAAGGTAATTCCAGAAGTGAGGGCATTAAGTGAAAAGTGCTTTGTATCTAGTTCCTTTCAAATAAACATGGATGTCATCAGCAGGAACAATCTAGATGATCTTAATGTTTGTAATAGTTTAGAAGAAGAAATACATATACTGAATGCTTAATACATAAAAACCTAGAATTAAAAGGAGATAAAAAAATTTCCAAAAGATAACATATTTAACTCAATAAGGGCCACTAAATAATTAAATACAGACTGAACTATAATCTTCTGCCAATTTCTAAATACCATATATTCTAACTCGTAAAAAGTTTTCACTTTCTATAATAAAATAATAGTAGCTAACCGGAGATGGGGGCACACAAGACAGCTGAGAGGTTGACCTTCATGTACACAGTGAACAAAGTATACGAAGTAGACACTGCCAAGTGCAATGCAAAGAACAGTGTCTAACACAGATGTGTTCTCTGAGGAATGTCTGCTAAGTCATGCAAAAGGTACCTGGCAGTACAGATTATGTGTGTAAAACAAATGGAAACATAAATGCTCTCAGAGGCTGGCCTTGTTATCAAGAATTTAAACTGCTCAGTGAAACGGAGAGATCTGTATAACATTTTCCTTTCCACAAATAGTTTCTGTAGCACTCAAACTGCTTTCTCACTTGCTATTTAATTTTCCCTTTATTCACTAATAACTCAGGAACTCTTCGTAGCTTTCCAGAATGTAGAATAGTTTTAACAGAATGATAAGTCAGTTTTTCCAGTTGTTCCAGGATTGGTGACCAAGATCCAAAGTTGGTGACAAAAAAGAGTTAAGCAGTACACATCATAGAGAAAGCTTAGTAAGAAGTAGCAAGCTGAGCTGGGCATGGTGGCTCACGCTTGTAATCGTAGCACTCTACCTCTTAATCGAGGCAGAAGGATCACTTGAGGTCAGGAGTTGGAGACTAGTCTGAGCACCACAGTGAGATTCCAACACTGTTAAACAAAAAGAAAAATTAGCCAGCTATGATGGCACATGCTTACATCTCAGCTACTTGGGAGGCTGAAGCAGGAGGATCACTTGAGCCCAGGAGTTTGAGGTTACAGAAGAGATGACGTCACTGCACTCAACCCCAGACAATAGGATGAGACTAACTTAAAAAAAAAAAAGAAAAGAAAGAAGGAAAGAAAAATTGCCCAAGCAGGCACCATTCTCACCAGTCCAGGGCCTCAGCATGTGCCTTTGTCCATTTAATAAGACTGGTATGAGGGTGGTGCTAAGTCTGGCAAAAGGCATCTTCATACTAGGAGTATATATTTATTCCAAGAAGGTCTCCTTTGCCTAAGCTAAGTGAGCAGGGCTCAAAGAGAACTGTCCTTAAAGATTGAGTGTAAGTACAAGAAAAGGAGTCTGGCATCTCATTCCTTTGGTATCACTTAGGCATCAGACTTGTTGATTTACCTGTGCTTACCTGAGAAGGAGGAAATAACTAGAGACAGATGGCAGACAGAGAAGTACTAAGGCAGCCTACATGTGCCCTTGTAAGCCTTAAGTTTTGAGAGTCAAACTCCTGCCTCTATAAGAAGTAAGACAGAGAAAAAGAAGGGAGGACTGTGGTAGGAAGTAGCTAAAGAAACTCACTAAATGGAAATGCAAACTAATACATCCCTTTTGGAAAAATGTATGGAGAACACTCAGAGGTCTAAAATTAGGCTTGCCATTTGACCCTGTAATTCCTTTACTTGGTATATACCTAGAGGACCAAAAATCACATTACAACAAAGATATCTGTACCAGATTATTTATTGCAGTCTAATTCATAACTGCTAAGTCATGGAAAAAGCCCAAGTGTCCATTGATCCACAAATGGATTAATAAATTGTGGTACTTGTATACCATGGAATATTATTCAGCCTTAAAGAAAGATGGTGACTTTACCTCTTTCATATTTACATGGATGGAGCTGAACACATTCTCCTTAGCAAAGTATCTCAAGAATGGAAGAAAAAGTATTCCATGTATACAGCCCTAATATGAAACAAATTTGTATCTTTCATGTGAAGGTTACAACCCAGTTATTGCACAAGAAGATGGGGACAGGGGAGAGGGAGGGAAGGGGAGGGAGAGGGTGGGGGGAGAGAGGATAAAGGGTGAGATCACACTTGAGGTCCATCTTTGAAGGGTCAGGAGAAAACTACTAAATGCAGAACACAAATGTTTTCACACAGTGAATGAGAAAATCTCATGAATGTTGTTGAACAGGCGGATGAAATTATCTTAGATTGTATAGGAAGCCCGCACACTGTACTCCATAATTGAACTAATGTACACAATTATGATTCAATAAAAAAATGGAATCTGTAAGTTTTTACATATAGAATCATATCATCTGCAAATAGAGATAATTTTACCTCTTCCTTTCCAGTTTGGGTACCTTTTACTTGTATTTCCTTTTCTTGCCTACTTCTTCTGGCTAGCACTTCCAATTTTAAATAGAAAAAATAGAAGTGGCAACAACAGTCATCCTCTTCTTCCTGATCTTGGGAGAAGAGTTTTCAGTCTCTCACCTGTGAGTATGATGTTAGCTGTGTCAAGGTAGCAACAGCACTCTGCACACCTTGTCATCACCCTGCCAAGTACAGGTGACCTCAGCCATGGCTATATCCATGGCACATGGCTTGGGAAAGATTGAGAGCAAATCTCTTCCTCTATCTCTGATACCCAAAGCCCACCTCCCCAGGCTCTCATTTGTGCTAACCATTGTCTTCTAGCTGGTCTTTAAAAATGTAAACTCTCATGGAAGTTTTAATGTATGAGGTACATTATTTTCAACATCCTCTTTTCTTTCCATGTGATAACACAAGCATTTTGGGACTGTCAATTGTTTGGACCTAGAAAGAACTAGAGGATCTGGAGATGAGGAAATTGTTGAAGATGTGGGCAGAGGAGGCAAAGGTGTAGGCATCAAAGTGCATCTACCCCATGTATGGCATGATTCTGTGTTGCTGATGATCATGGCTTAGGTCCATCAATCCTGGCTGTTTAAAACTTACTGCTTGATAATATAAAACATGGTGAACACCCAGGACTTGTGAGAATAGAGACTTATTCCCGTCTATAGCTACAAGGCACAGTGATGGGGACAGGCTTTCCTCCAGCAAGAAACTTCCAGGAATCCATCCTCAGGGGAATCAGAGGCATGTACAAAGATGTATTTACCTGTGCTCTCTGGGTGTTTCTTTTTTAGTAAAAACTCAGAAATCGCCTAAATTTTTGCCAACAGATGGATGGTCAAGCTTAATGTGGTGATTTGTGTATGGAATATAGTGGCTGATGTTAAAATCACCTGATAGAAGGATATTTAATCATATGGGGGATGCTAATGAGATGGCTGAGTTGAACAATTAAGGGACAAGGCAATTTATATGTAAATGTGTGTCTATACACACAGATATTTGAACCAGACTTAAAAAATACTCACTTACATAGGAAATAAAGACTGAAAGTTCTCTAAGTGTGTTGACATTGAATTATATAATTTATTCAATTGTTCTATATTTTGTTTTGTGCAATTTCCAAGTTATTTGAATTAAGTATTGCCTGCTTATAAATTTATAGACATCTATGCTTTGCAAATGTCTTTACTGGGACAGACTTTACTGGGACAAGGGATAAATGAGATAATGGTGAATTGGTGAAACTAGACAGTTCCCAGGCTTAGAAGTGAAGTCAGAAAAATGTCAGTGGGATTTAATTTTTCAGAAGAGAAAAGGTCAGGAATAATACAGATCTCACCCATATTTTCTACCTTAATTAAGTCAGAAGGAAAAAAGCCAGGGTTTTGGTTCTGTGAACTGCCATTTTTTTTTTAATTTCAAGTTTTTTTAAATTATTAAATCATGGTTGTGTACCTAAATGCAATCATGGGGTACAATGTGCTGGGTTTATATACAATTTGAAATATTTTCATCGAACTGGTTGACATAGCTTTCATGGCATTTTCTTAGTTATTGTGACATTTATATTCTACATTTAGTAAGTTTCACCTGTACCCTTTAAGATGCACAGTAAGTGTGGACCCATCAATTACTCTCGCTCCACCCATTGTCCCCCCTCCCCTCCCTTTCCCCTTTCCTCAATTCTTGTGCTGTAATTGGGTTATAGCTTTCATATGAGAGCAATAAATTAGTTTCATAGTAGGGCTGAGAACATTGGATACGTTTTCTTTCATTCTTGGGATACTTTACTAAGAAGAATATTTTCCAGCTCCATCCATGTAAACATGAAAGAGGTAAAGTCTCCATCTTTCTTTAAGGCTGCATAATATTCCATGGTGTACATGTACAACAATTTATTAATCCATTCGTGGGTCAATGTGCACTTGGGCTTTTTCCATGACTTGGCAATTATGAATTGGGCTGCAATAAACATTCTGATACAGATATCTTTGTTATAATGTGATTTTTGGTCTTCTGGATATATACCTCGTAGAGGAATTATGGGATCGAATGGCAGTCCTATTTTTAGATTTCCAAGTATTCTCCAGATATCTTTCCAAAAGGATCATATTAGTTTGCATTCCCACCAGCAATGTAGTAGTGTTCCCTTTTCTCCACATCCACGCCAGCATCTCTGGTTTTGAGATTTTCTGATGTGGGCCTCTAGAGTCACACACTGTAGTACTGGACTGCCATTTTTATTTTTAGCTTCTGGAATATGTGCTTTCTGAGGGATCCTGAATCTTTCCTATGAGTGGCCTGTGAGTTCTCTGGGATACAGACCAGTGATCCTGTGAAGTGATAGGGCCCAGAGGCCTTTTCTATGCTTCTGTCTCCACAGACAAGAAAGGATTTGGAACAGTGGAAAATAGTATCTGGATGGTGTGGAATGAAGTTCAAAGTGGAAAAGCTGTAGTCTCTTTGGGAAGTTTCCTGGTGAAACTCATTTATTTTTGGCTTTTTAGGAATGTAGCTATGTAAGAAATTTGAGAGGTGATTCCCTATATGCTTAACTACAACTTTCAAATAGTCAGCCAGATGTGGCCACCACAGAGCAGATAAAATGGACTTCTAACTTCTCATTTGTGATTTTCCTTCTCAATTTTCATTCTAGATGTGCAATGTGGTGCTGCAGGGGATGTTCTGAGAGCCTCTTGGCCAGCCTTCCCAAGAAACAGCAGTGCCTTGACTCACTTGAACAATGTCCACTCTTTTTACAACAATGATTCTAAGGACATGATTGGTTTAATGATACAGAAATCTTCTGTTTGAGTAAAAATCCAAAATCATGCAAATAAGCTGTGATTACTGGGGTGTAAGTCATTCATAATTGAGTATTTATTAATAACATACATTGCACTGAATACCTCTTATAAGATGAAAACACCATGGCAGCCACTCATGCTGCTCACAATCTAATCAACAAATGGACTCAGAGCCAAACTCTGTGCTTCTGTTTATACCTTGTTTAATGCAAAAAACCCAAGAGTTTTTGTTTTTTAAATCTACATTATATGGCTCAGAAAATGGAAACTCAAGGTGGCTAAATGATATGAAGGAGGTCACTGTAACAATCCAGTGTCCCAGTAATACTGTGCAAGTATTAATGGAAAAAGATCTAAATTCTGTAAAATAATTTGAAGGGGTTTATTGTGTGACTGTAGCCTTGGGCGTGGGAAGCCACGCCCAAGGAGGCTTGAGCAAGTGGCCCCAAGGTGGTCAGGTTATAGTTTGGTTTTATAGTATACATTTTGGGAAGTCAGGAATTGTGAGCAAAATCATAAGTCAATACATGGAAAGGCTACATTGGTTTGCCCCAAAAGACAGGACATCTCAAAACAGGGAGTTTACAGGTTATAAGTGGGTTCGAAGATCCTTTGATTTGGGACTGGTTAAAGAAATGAAGCTTTGTCTAAAGGCTGGGAATATTTTAAGATAAAGAAGTCTGTTAATCAGAGGCAAGTTGCAGTATTCCAACATGTAACTCAAGTGATCTTTAAAGCACACGGATGGCCTACAGATGATTTAATCTTTGTTTGGCATGGCTTTAGGTCCTGTTAATAATTTAGTATCTTATTGTCACAAAATAGTCTGTTTTGTTAGTCCTATTTATTTATTTACTTATTTATTTGAGAGAAGGGGTTCATGGCCAGGAACTTGGTTTTAAGGTTTTCCTGGGATCCTCTTCGCCAAGAGGGGTTCTGTCCACTGGGCTGTGGGGAGGGGCTTTTGATTTTATTTCAGTTCACATAACAGATGACTCCACTCCATGGAGTAAGAGAAAATATTTGGATATTTTTGGACTCATTGAGACATTTATCTAAATGTACCTGAGGATTTACAGTTTTGATTTAGTTATGAGAGATGGGCAGTGGGGAATAACTTCAACTAATTGATTAAGCCAGTTTGAGAAGCTAGAAGCACTCTAATTGTTAAATTCCTTGGGCAGAATTCATCTTCCACTTTTTACCTTTATCTGTCAAGGCACCTACTCTATATCACTGTTTCCTGCCATGCTCTCCTCCACTGGCTGTTAATTCCCCTGAGGTGAGTCCTTGGTCATCAGTGTTCTCCACAAGAAGTGACCCAGGGCTGCCCAGAGTGGTGCCTTGTGGCACCACTGGCGCAGGTAGACTCTTTTCCTGTCTTCCCTGAGATATGATGGGTACTGTTAGACACAATTTAGGAGTCCGGGTTTTACTCATTCACACAAGACCCAAGTCTTATTGTTTATGCCACAGGTGTAAAAGAAAAATAAAAATCTCAGGGCTAAACCTCATTTCCTCCAATTCCTTATGCAAAAGGGAAGCCTCAGATACCTGGGATGAACTGACCCCACAGATTATTCATTAAGGAAATACCTTGATAACCTCCCACAAGCAAAACCATACAAGTTGTAACTTTAGGTCCAAAGGCTCTACCTCCTAAACTAAAGTTACAAGTTCCTGTTACAAGTTCCTTCACAGGTGCAGAACAGAGACAAGACAGGATCAAACATACTTCCACCTACCTAGGGACATCTACATAATTGATGCTTCCTTTACTCCCTTCTTCTCTTCTAACATTTGTTTTGTCTCATGTAAAATGGAGATTTTCCTGGGTTTCACAAGAATGTAATTATTTTGTCTCACTACCCCTATACCCTGACTTTTTAAAAATCTGTATGGCTTTAAATGCCAAAACTTCCAAATTCCCCTTTGGAAAAACACAAGCCGCAGCCAAAGCATGTCCTCAACTTTGGCTTAATAAACCTCCATTGATTGAGATTTTTGCCTCCGTCACTTATTTTGGATTGACGCTGGTGAATGCTTGAATGAGGAGAAGCAAATGGAAATATTTTTCTTAAAATTCATTCCTTGTGTGCATCTGCATCAGAGAGTTGCTGTTGTTTTACCGGGTGAGTGATTCATGGCATCACAGCCTCTCTACATGGCTTCTTTTAAGGACAGCAATGTACCAGTGTATAAATCCTCATTAATGGTGAGGAATAATAATTATTTCTGCAACTTCTCATGAGAAACTGGATGCTTTTAAACATGGTGTATGCTTTAATGAGGGCAGTCGTGTATGGTGGGAGACCTTGCTGTGCCTGTGTGATGACTGCCCTTTAACAAAGCTCCTAGTTTGGGTCCTATGCTTATGGTGGCCCTTCCTTCAGTGGACAGGTCAGTGCAGCAAGATGCCCAGTGTGCATCTTCACTTGGCTGCATTGTGGCTGCTGTCCTCTGGAGAGTCCCCTCCTTGCCATTCTGGTTATCATTTCATTCAGACCCCTTGTCCCTTATTTTGGCAGCATAGTTTTCCATTAGAATGTTTTACATGTAAATATCTTCTGATATTAGGAGGTAGAATTTTCTGCATATAAAGGAACTTATCAGACTCTGAATGCTTTTCTTGATTGGAAGCTCTGTGGGGAATAGCAAAGGTGGTCTGAATCTCCTATTAATACTAAAGTGAGCCTAACAGTGTCATCCCGTGTGTGAGTTTCTGCTTTGCATTTTCAGTGCAGTTGGGGAGGAGAATTGTTTCTAATGGTCTCTCACAATTCTAGCTTTTTTTTTTTTGACAGAGCCTCAAGCTGTCACCCTGGATAGAATGCTGTGGCATTATAGCTCACAGCAACCTCCAATTCCTGGGCTCAAGCGAGTCTCCTGCCTCTGCCTCCCAAGTAGCTGGGACTACAGGCGCCTGCCACAACGCCCGCTCATTTTGGGGTTGCAGCTATCATTGTTGTTTGGCGGGCCCAGGGCTGGATTCGAACCTGCCAGCTCAGGTGTACGTGGCTGGTGCCTTAGCCCATTGAGCCACAGGCGCCGAGCCCACAACTCTAGCTTTTTACAGTTCACATAGAACTTCAGTCAAATTTCCAAGTAAAATTTATCACTGAATCTCAGGCACATTCTTGAATCTAGTGCCCAACTGTTGGGAACACATTCGTCAGGTTTTATGTTAGTGATTTCATTTCCTCCTCTGTCTTTTACAGGTCTCACTCTCCTTTGCCCCAGAGCTTCAGCTCCAGGTCTAAAGACCACTGCTTGACAGAAAACACTCCTTTGCTAAGGAATTCCTCACAGGAGAAAGAGTGAGTTTTTTTTTTTTTTTTTCCCTTCTTAGGAAACTAAGAAATTTCTGAGCATTGTCCTGGGCACTTAGGCTAGAGAATTTATTCCTGAGAATGAATTTTTGTCAGACATCTGCTGGATCCTTGACAATTCATTGTGGTAAACATCCATGATTCTAGTGGTTATACATGTATTCTGTGACTTATGAATTTCCAAACATTTCTTGTAATGATTATATATCACAGTGGGTTCATCCAGGCATACCTGCAGCTCTGGAAGGCTGTCTCACCTGGCCAGGGTTGAGGCTGGTACTGTCTGGAGACAGTTTTTGTTGTCACTTTGGGGGCTGGGGTGCTGCTGCCATCTAAGAGTGGAGGCCCGGGATGCTGCTAAAGATTCTGCAATGCATGGGAGCTCCCATGGCAAAGAATTATCCAGCCAAATGTCAATGTTGATGCAGGTGAGAAACCCTTTATGTATGCTTCACAAGAAAACCCCATTTCCTATGAAGTGGAAGGTACTTTTGGGCACAAATCTGAGTGCTTTTGGAATTGCTTGAGCAGGGATGAACTGGAAGATAATTTATGGATGCTTCTTTCCCAGGACAGGGCTGTGACCTAGGCCTTTAGCCTCCTGTCCTCTTCTTTCTGCAAACATCCAGAAGCCAGAGCCAGCTGCTTGGTATCTCCTCACTCCTTGAACATCACGTTGTTACCAGACCCCAAATGGGTCTAGTCTTGATTCAGTTGCCTACCCTGGAACAAAGACCATTACTGAGACAAGTATTGCCAGAGAAGAAATGGTTTTTATTGTAGCTGATGCCAACCAGGATACTGGAGATAGTTCTCAAATCTACCTCCCCAATCAAATAAGGACAAAAATCTTTATAGTAGGTGGTGGAGTGCAGTTCAAGTTGTGTGAGGCTTGAAGTCATGTGGTGTGCAGGTGTCTGACTCAAGAGTCAGCTGTTGGTATTGGATGGTGAGTCGTCAGAAGTCCTGTGGAGAAGTTAGTTAAGCAAGAGTATGACATTCTGCTTGTTAGACTTGACTGGTCTGAAAGTCTGGGGTATTGGGGAAAGAAAAAAATATAACCTAGGGTCATCTAACAAGGTCAGTTATAACACCGGATGTCATCACAAGGCCTCCTTCTCCTGTGACCCTGTGTACTGCATCAACAGGTGACTGCTGTGTCTCTGCTTGCCTGAGGTGTTGCCTGCCCTCTTTCCAGCCCTGTCTGCAGCTAGGACAAGGGGTGGGGCTTCATACTTTAGCAATACTTGCATGCTAGGTGGGTTCCTGGCTTCACCCTCCAAACAGTCAGGTTCTCAGGATTTGGAACCAGAGTCTGGATTTATCACCACAGTGCAGGGACGATCTGCCTGGCTCCCTCCAGGAGATTCCTGATGTCTAGTTGTGTCTCCTTGTGAACAATCCCATCAAACCCTTTAACTAGAGGAACCTCCTTCTCTCTGTAGCTCTCAGGGCAACCCCACTCCTGTTCAAGGGCAATCCAAGGTCACTTCCTCTCCACCTCCCCACAGAGTAAACTCTGTTTTTCCTAGCAGTGGTTCTCAACCTGTGGGTTGCGACCCCTAAAACCATTGGAAAACACATCCTGCATATCAGATATTTACATTACAATTCCTAACAGTAGTAAAATTACAGTTATGAAGTAGAAACAAAAATAATTTTATGGTTGGGGGTCACCACAATATGAGGAACTGTATGAAAGGGTCATGGCATCAGAAATGTTGAGAACCACTGTATGCTCTCAAACACATTTACCCCGTAATTCTGAACTTACCCTTATCCACAGTTATGTCTGTAGCCTGTGCTCTCTCCATCCTGTGTCCCTGTTCCCAGCATGCCCCTGCCACCAGCCTCTCTGAGATTGGATAGGTCAGGGATGCAAACTGAAGCATTTCCACCCATCCAGCTGCATAAAGCTTCTTTAGAGGGGGATAACTTAATTCCCCTCTACCTCTCCTAATTAATCTCCATGAAAACAAACACTTGGCATATCTGCTTTCTTAATGCTTTGCAAATTGCAGCAACATGTGTTTGTCAGGGAAAAGTGCAGCTAGGCCTCCTGTCACAAAACCATTTCAGAAGCTTTGATCACAAAATGCTTTTCTTTCTTCTTTTTTTCCATGACTAACTAAGGTATTGGTGGTGAGAGGATCTTAATGCTTTTATCAGCTAAATTCTGTTGCAGTTTTAACTTGCTCAAATGGCTTATTGGAGAACATCCATTGATTTATATAATTTCAGAAGGGAAGTATCCTTTCCAGGGTGTTGAGGGCAGGAATGTGTGGTACAGGGGTCAAAACATGTCCTGTCTTGGCAGTGACCAACTGGTAGTCACTCTTCATATTATTATTAAAGTTTAAATGAATGAAAGTTAAAAATTTAGTTCTTTAGTTGCACTAGCCAAACTTCAAGTGGCCAGTAGCACATGTGGCTACCATCCTGGATGGGGCAGAGGACACTTCCATGACCACAGAGAGTTCTGTTGCACAGCACAGTTCTAGAAAGCAATGGCATTAACTTGCTATCCTGTTTCTACTTTTAAGAAAACAGCTTTCCTTAATTCCAATTTTGCTATTTTTGTGGGGTTTTTCAGCATTTAGAAGGAAAATGATATTACTGAAATACCTGAGCATTTTCAGTCACAAACTGATAGAAAATATTGGCTGCTTTCAAAGGCATTTCAAGTCATTTTATTATATATTGGTTTTACACAGCATAATCTGCATTTCTAGGCTTCTCCTTCAGAGTATTTTTTTTTCTTGTGAACCAGTTACAAAGCAGTGCTAAGTGTTCAGGAGAATCTCAATATCACGTTGAGAGTTAGCTGGGTTTGATCCCTTCCCCTTCTCTTCCTGAGTCACTGGGATTATAGAGGTATACCACCAAGCCTATCTAGATTAAAAAAATTTTTGTACGGACAGGGTCTAGCTATGCTGCTCAGGCTGTTCTCAAACACCTGGACTCTAGTGATGCGCCTCAGCCTTCCAGATCACAGGTGTGAGCCACTGTGTCCAGCTTACATCACTTGTTTCTAACAAGTAACAGAGATCACAGCTGTTTTTAATGCCAATCTTGTGATACTATCCATGCAATACATGAACATTTTAGCACAACCTTTCCAGTCAACTGGAGATGTCCTGAGGGAACTGCTCAGAAGCCCAGTAATTAAACTGAAAGTAAACAGCTAAGTTCACATGTAATTTTGATATTATGATTCTCCTTGATTCATCCTTCCAGAAGTAGGCCCCATTGTCGGGTTTACTGACGTGAGATACTGAAGCTCATGTTCTGGCGAATGCTGCGTGAAGCCAGGCAGACCCCCTCCGCTGCAGCCCCGTGACAGAAGGACACCCGCACACCGCCCCCCTTGCAGCTCTGTTACAGAAAGACACCCGCACACTGTCCCCCTGTAGCCCTGTTACAGAAAGACACCTGTACACAGCCACCCTGCAGCCCTGTTACAGGACTTCCATATACTGACACCCTGCAGCCTGTTACAGAGAGACACCGGTACACCCCCTTCCCTGCAGCCCCGTTACAGAGAGACATCCATATACCCCCTCCTCTTGCAACCCCGTTACAAAGGACACTCGCACACCCCCGCCCCTGCAACCGGCTATAGAGACAGCAGCACACCACTCTCCCTGCTGCCCCGTTACAGAAAGATGCCTGCCCGTACCCTGGAGGAAAGCCGGCATCGTTCACTCCTTTGAGAAGTGTAACGGGTCTCAGCAATGACTGACAACCCTCCTAGCACGTTTTGAAAGAAAGCAAATACCAAGATGAGTGGGAACTGGCCAGAAACAGCCTTACTGGGAGACCCAAACTCAGAAAAGGCTGATGTTTCTTGGCTCTCGGTTTATTTCAAGGCCTCGAGAGACCCCAGAAGGGTTTCTAGAGTCAAGTGTTCTGGGATGTCGCAGACGTGAGGTAGCGGACGCACAGGCCCCACGAGGGGCACTCTTGCTTTGCAGGTGTTACTGTTCGGGGAAGATAACCACACCCTCGCTCTGCAGGTCGCTGTGCGTTCCTGGTTGCCAGTCCGAGCCTTTCTCTGCTGAGGACTCTTGGGACAGCTCAGAGTGGGAGCTCAGGTGGCCGCCGGGCGGGGAGGCGGCCGGGGCCTGCTCTGAGAAGGCCGAGCTTCTGGACAGCGGCCAAGGCCGCGGGAGGCTTCCGAGGCTGAGGTAGGTGCACGAGACCCGCACCTCCGCCCCCCACACCCACGGGGAGAAGGAGGGAGGGGTGGTTCACATTCGCTCAGGCTGCACCTTTTCAATGAGGCGGCGGCCACGGCGGAGCCCGCGAGGCTGAGGAAACCAAATGCAGATAGTGGCTCGCAGCTGTATTCTTCTCCCTCCAGCTGTGTGGTTGGGGCCATTCATGGCCAGTAGGTATGCAAATAGCATCGGTTGGACTGAGAAGTCCCCTCTGATGCTATCTTTGTGGTTACTGATAAACTGAGTCCCTCGCGTCCCGCAGATGAAGGCACACAGCGTCCTTCCGCCGTAGGACCGGAGGCCCCGGGTTGCGCATGCGTCGAGAAGGCGGGGTGGGGGAGGTGCGGCTGGGGTGCGTGAGTCGGAGAGCTGAGTGTGCTTTGCTGGGAGGGGCAAGAGAGCTCAGATTTTACTGACTTTGTCGGCTGGGATTTCTTCCTTGCACGAACTTGTTTGAAGGAAGGTTTTTTTTGAGATCAATGTGCTTGAAAGCAGTACTTCCAGGGACAGAACAAGTGCTCTGAGCCAGGACCAGAGGGTCTTCAATCTGGACCGCCCTGAGGCAGCAGGGGAGCTGGGAGAGCCTGGTGCAGATGCAACCGTTGTTTGGCCCTGTCCCCTAGCCTTGGGGCTCCCGTGGGGTCACACTAAGGGGATGTGTGCAGAAGCTCTAGGTGTGGCGGTATTATGTCACTGCGTTTGCGGCCATTCTTTTCTGAAGATACTTGAAGGCTGGATTGCAAGGGTACCTGTCTGCGTGCTACAGCTGTTCCAACGTATTCCCCAAAGGGCCTGCGGTGTGCTGGGACCATCGCCCATTTGCGCTGTTGGTCTTGCCAACAGTCCCGGGGAAGTGGGTGAAGAGTGCTTCAAGTAGGGTAAGGGTTGTGCCGAGTGTCAGAGCTTGTGAGCCAGAGATCAGAGATTTGACCCCAGCGGTTCCCACTGCTGCTTGACCACCACGGCTCTGTCTCCTCCCACTCTGACTCCCAACCATCTCTGGCTTATTCACAATGACTGGTCTCAACCCCCCTTGTATGTGCAACAAATAATTTGGCTGACGAATCCTCTATGAACCTATGTGAATGTGGGCCTGAGGCCACGGGTCACCAGGATGGTGGACCCTGACACTGTTAATGTCCTTCCTCAGGGGATGCTGTGTCCTTAACTGTCCCACAACACAGAAAAATAAAATCAAGTACATTTCTGACTTTACAGGCATGGTTTTATCGTCTGTGATTCATGGAATATTTTCCTTGAGCTTACCACTGAACTAAAGGTCTTCAGTGCCATTGCTTATGACATGTCCAGAAAGTACTGTGAATGATTGGTGAAGAAACTTGTAAAATAATTCTTTTATTTTAGATCGCTAGTTCTGCTGCAGATGTCAGTTATGTAGAAAGAAATTTGTATTTACTGTATCCTGCATTTAGGATAGCTCAAGTAATGTTTCATGCTTTAAAAAGAAATGCCATTTTGATTCCTATTTAAGTAGGAGCTATTAAATCATAATTTGAAAGCATGAAATGATTCGTCAAATTCATAAAATCTAAGAGAATGCAAAACAAGATTTTACCATTTTCAAAGGATCAGAAAGAAGGCTTTCAAAGACAGTTGGAACTTTACTAAGTGAGGAGAGTATTAAACAGATGTCCCAACATAAGAGTTTCTTGCTTTATTGCATGGACATTTATCAAACACAGGCTAGGTACCAGCACCCTTCTGTGTGTGAGGACAGAGCAAAATGCAGCTACTTTTAAAATCATTTCTGTGATTTTTTTTTTTTTTTGTATTTGATGATCAAATCTATATTCCCACCTTCCAGAAAAATTAGGAGAAAATAACTGATAAATATGAATTGGAGAGCCAAGATAAGGTATTAAATTCACTTTTGTCCTTAGGAAACTGGAGCTTTTAAAAGTGAGTGCCCCGTATCTTGAACTCTAGTTTTCCTGCAAGAAACTATGTCTAAGTGCGGTTAATTTTGTTCCTCTCTGTAACCTCCACCAAACTCCTTTGGATGGGGCAGTATGTTTACTTGTCAATGGTGTCCTCTTTGTATCATATTATGGAAAGAATTGAAAACATGTGCTTTGAGATGGTGTCTATGCAAGGCTTCAGAAAGGTGTCTGAGACTGGGCAAGCTCAGGCATGTGCAAACTGGACTGCTGCCCCTTGTGGCTAAGGACTGAGTTTTTCTCTTGCAGGTGGTGTGTGCGGTGGCTGAAAGTCTCTGGCCTGTTTATCTTTGTGGTGCTGTGTTCCGTGAGTACCGGGTTGGTGGAAGTCCTGGGGGCTTTGGTAGGCAGGGATAGCATGTGGGTGCCTTGGACTGGACAGCAGAGACATTGAGTGTGAGGATTACTGTTTGGACCTCCTTTGCCTTGTTCTGTGACTTTTCTTTGGAGGAGATGCTGAGGTACCGGGTAGGTGTTGGGATGAGGGGGGTGGAGGGCCCCTGGCCTCTTTGGCTGTGCTCCCAGCCGCACAGGAGAAGCCTGGGTGACCTGGTGTTGCTCTGCAGAAGGCAGGTTAGCTTTCCCTGGTTTCTCTTCCCACCTCAAATGGCTTACCAAATTCCCTTTTCAACCACGTACAATAACATTCTTCTTTGTTGTGACATATCCAATGACTATGGGTGTCCCCTTCACTGTCTCAGTGAGATGTTTGAGATGGTGTACTAGGCCTCCACCCAACTGGGCCACACTGTGGGGAGGGAGTGAAGCTCTCCTGTTTGCCCCGCTGTGGAGGCGGCTCTGATTTTATTTGTTCCTACATCCCTATCCTTTCAAACACGTTAACATTCATGGTAGACTCATCCTGGAGCCACATCAATGTCAGACGTACTTGTGAGGAAGAGGGTGTGGAAAAGAGGGGAAAGTGGGGCCATCCTAGTGGAGCCAGGCAGTGGGTGCACTGTCTGTTCTTCATTGAGGACACTGGTGGGTATGGGACTGGCAGATGGCCAGGCAAGGAAGAGCTGTAGAAGGCTGGAACCTGGGAGGGAGGCTGGGGCAGCCAGGGAGGCCAGGGAGGCCAGGAAAACCAGGGTTGTGGAGGCTCCTGAGTGCACCCTTGGAGGTGATGAGCATGTGTGTCACTGCTAGCATTTGTGTACTGTATGGCTTAATGTAGCCCGAGCCACAGTCCCAGTTGCCTAATATGTGGATGCATGGTCCTGTGTCTGGCTGGTATAGTGTGTGTGTCCTTGTGAGATCTGTGGGTCACTTGTAATCTGTGACTGTGGTGGGGTTGTGTCTGTGCTTAGGGAGTAATTTTGGGTGAGTGCCACTTTTTAGTGTTAGTGTAAGGTTGTGAGATGGTGTATAGTTGGGAGACCATAGTGGGTGGGGGTCACTGCTGCCATGGCAGGGTGTGGGATGTGAGCAAGGAGGGTGAGGGTGGTGTTCTGTTCTGGATGTGGGTCAGCCATGGTGATGGACACTGTGTGCACGACCTTGCATGACTCCTGTTGTCTGCACAGGTGGACATATGGATTTGGGTTCTGCATATGAGCAGGATTGTGTGTGACCATGAGACTGCTCTTCTCAGCTGTGATGTGAAGACGGCAGGGCAGTGCGTGAAGTTAGCACTCACTAACCTGAGTATAGTCAACTCTTAGAACCCATAGGGGAGGAGAGTAGTGGCCAGAGATATGGAACCTGTGCTTGAAACAGAAAACCAGTTCTCTCAAACTCTGAAAAATTCATGATTTTATATTTTTTGGTTAACAATTTGCCTGTCCACTTCCTACTCACAGGATTGTATGGTTCTGAAGCCCCTCTGCTCAATAGGGCCTAGTCGGTGCTCTGGGATTCCACGGAGGGTGTCAGGGTGGGCCAGGTGTACCTTGGTTCCTGAGAGCTGACTTGAGCTCTGTGTCTAGTCCTCAGCCTTCTTCTGGGAGATGGAGTTTCAGTGATTTGTGGACACATCCAAACTAGAACTTGAGGAATTTGATGTGAACATCAGTAATCTGTTATTAGTCACCACTTCAATTTACTTCTCAATGGTGTATAAGGTGCTTTGCAAGTTCCACAAATTTGTGCTAACCATCACTGCTGTACTCCTTACTTCTGTACCTGGGAAAACCACACCTAACTACCTTTGACAATTTAATTCTTAAAACTGGCAGATACCCATAAACAAGGCTACTATAGCTGAACATAGTGTAACAAATCAGAATGTTTTAACATCCAAGGAAAGGGTAAGCTGGTGAAGTTTGGAGACTTAACCCAGCACGATGTTATGTCACTATTTTCAACTATTATCAAAAGTAATTTCAGGGTAAGCTGATGAAGTTTGGAGACTTAACACAGCACCACATTATGTCCCTATTTTTAACTGTTATCAAAAATAATTTAAATCCTATTGCTCTTGTACCAAAAATATATCATGAAATGCTTTCTGGTTGTTACAGATTTTATTCAGCCTGTATCCAGATCAAGGAAAGTTCTGGCAGCTGTTGGCTGTTTCACCGCTGGAAAGCTACTGTATCCAAAATACAAAGGAATGAGATTCAAAAAGCAGAGGAGCCCTTGGGAACTATTGCCCTGTTGCTGAAGGTCCCAGCACAGCCCCACACCACTCCTCTTCCTCCAGGATGGAGAGCAGGGGAGGTCCAGGAGTCAGGAATGGGTGGTTGGTGGTGATGCCTCCTAGGAGGGTGACAGCAGTGCCGTGCCATTGGGGCCTGGCTTTCCTGTGGCTCTGGGGTGCTCTGTTCCTCCCCACTGCCTTCTACTTGCAGCTTGGGTGGTTACTACCAACTACCTTCAAGTTCATGGGTACCTGCTTTGGCTGGGTCAGCTGGGTCTGATGGATGCTCTGCATCTCTAATCCTGGCCTATGCTGAGACATTTTTGTTAAAGCCATACACATCCTATAGGCTGGTAGGGCCAAGGTTCAGTTTTTATAAGCTGGGGATGAGCATGCTTTGATGTCTGCAGGTGTTGGTTGGGATTGTTGTGGAAATCAAGCAAGAAGTGCTTTATGTTGGGGTTTGCAGTTCCCATGGCGACCTCAGCTGCAGCCTTGGCTCTGCTCTGCCCTCTGCTGGGTGAAAGCTGCTCTTCCTTCAGCTGCAGGTCGCACCTGCTTCCTGTGGCCAGGTTTGATGCCCTTCCCTTGCAAGTCCAGGCCTTTGCTCCTTAGGGGAGATGGAGGGGGTGGGAGTGGTTACAGGGTGGCACCACTGGGCACATTTTCCCAGTACCTTCCCTGGCCTCCCTGCCTTCCTGGGGAGTACCTGCTGGGGTCTCTGGAGGAGGAGTCTGCAGGAAGATGGCTGCAAGGCTCCTCCTCCAGAGCCTTGGTGGAGGCTCCCAAGGCTCCCACTCTCACGCATGCCCACATTGAACTTGAGCAAGTTTTACACTTCTTGCCTGAAGCTCACCTGCTGCTAAAGCATGGCGGTGGCTGGTGGCTCCCAAGGCTCCCACTCTCACGCATCCCCACGCTGAACTTGAGCAAGTTTTACACTTCTTGCCTGAAACTCACATGCTCCTAAAGCATGGCAGTGGCTGCTGTTTGGGGAAGCTCTTTTCCTTGCTGTCCTCTGTCTTACTCTGGGTGTCAGGCCAGTTGTTAGCCTGTATCCTCTTTCTGGAATAAGGGGTAAGTCACTGAATTATGTTTATTTCAGACTTTCCTGGTTGAAAGTCACTCACCAGTGTCTCCCCTCCCTGTCTGAGTCTCGCTGGTGGGCATGGTACTTTCCTAGCTCTCCATGGATCCCAACTGAGATTGGGAGTCAAGAGCTTCTGTCAGGATTAATTCTGAGCATGGGAGGCCCCAAAGTGCCCAGCGATGTCCAGGGTAGCAGATGTCAGTGGAGGGTCCTGGGAGAGGCAAGTGGGGAGGAAAGGGGAGGCAGCTCCATCCAGTCAGACACTTCTGATGACTCTCTTTTAAAAAGGGATTAATTCATTTAGATAGCTAGATGGCAATGTTTTTTTTTTTTCCTTTAATTAATCTTTAGCCGGCAATCTTGGTGAGCTCACATTTTAGGAAATTGGGCAATTTTCCTTGCAGTCGCCTGCAATTGGTTGCATAGTCTTACTTTCCTGAGAGGGAGTCCCCACATCTTTCTGAGACACCCTCCCCATGCAGGGCACCTTCTGGAAAGGCCTGCTGCACCTGGGGCCTTGCGTGTGCCTGGGAGGTGCCCTTGTCTGGGTCCATGTGCTTCTCTCTGCCTCAGTGGACAGTGGTGCTCATCACACTGCCTTCAGGTCAGGGTGGCTCTGATGTGAGTAGAGTGCTTGGGCAAGTCTTTGTGTTTTCTCATTCCTTTAACGCTGTGTCTGAGCTTTAGTCGAAGAGAATTGAAGAGCTGTGTGATTTTACAAACCTTGCTTCTCATGCTGTGTTTTCTTGTGTCACTTCCATGGGTTGAAGAAAGCTCAGACATCCCCCTGCTCCCCTGGCTCCCCTGAGCTGCTCAGAACACTGGCTTTGTGACGGTCCCCAGACATGGGCGCCACCCTCTCCTTGCACAGGTGGTTGTGTCCTTCTGCCCAGGCTGACCCATGAGCCGGAAGGAGGGGCTGGACCCCATCCGGAAGAATCTTTAGGGAGACTCAGACAGGGAGGGGAGACACTGGTGAGGCTGGTGACTGGACACTCAGTGCTTTGCCTGCCAGGGTAGACCCCAGCACCCGGAGGCATGAGGACAAATTACAGGTGAGTAGTAGGTTAGGACACCTAGGTCTCTGTTCATCCACTGAGGACCCTGTGTGTGCTTTTAATCTGAAGCATTTTGAAAAATTCTTTCCCGGCAGGAAGGATGGCAGGAAGCTCTCTCTCCTGCTCTGAGTGGCCAGTGAGTTTGGACAGAGCGAGTGTGAGCTTGGGTGAGATGAGAGAGCCAGGGACAGGGGCTGGTATGCTGCAGTGTGGTTCCTCCAGTTCTGTGGATCCCTGTCTTCCATGAGGGTTGCTTTGAGTATCCCACAAGCTCTTTGGAAAAGTGCAGTGTTCCCAGAGATTTTGGGAAGCTCAGGGTCTTCTTCCAAGATCCTGAGCTTAGGAATCTACTTGTGGGGTTTGTGAACGTTGCAGGCCTGGGACCAAGGTTGGAGGCTGGGGAGGGTGGGACCCTCCTGGCCTGTCCCAGGGCTCAGGTCCTAAAGGAGACCTCCCCTGTCCATAGAGAAAAGTGCTGCTGGGATCGAGGAAAGGGGATGGGGCCTTGTGGGTGCTGCTTAGAGAAAGGGTATTAGTGCAGGCCCAGCCAGGAGGGTTCTAGGCTGCTTTCGGAAGGCCTATAGGAGCTCCCTGAGCAAAGACTTCTGTTCCTTCCTACCCTCCCTGGCTGGCGGTGTGGGTGGGGCTGGAGGAGGAACACCAGGGCCCCTTGCTGTGATAGGAATGGCAGGTGGAGAAAGCACCTCTCTCCTTTAGCTGGGGAATGACAAACTTACTCTTCTGTGAATCACCATATCTTCTTGCAGCAGGGGGTTGTGTCAGCTCAGCAATGGCAGGATTTGTTTTGGAAACCTGTAATTGCAGTCACCTGAAGTTCTTTGTCCCTGAATTGTTGTCTCTGCCTGGCTCCCAGGTCACTTGGCCAGTGAGCAGAGGCAGCAAAGCTTTACCTGCAGGTCAGTTAGGCTCACCTGCTTCTTTCCTCCTCTCCTTTGCCCTCCCCCCCCTGCTTCCTTATTCCTTTTCCTTGTTTTCTGCCTTCTCTCTCTCTCTTCCTTCTTTTTGCTCTTCCCTCTCTCTCTTTACTGTCCATTTTCCATCCTATGCAGGCCACAGAAAACACTGTGTAAAGTGTTAAGAAGGAATGCTCTTTCCCACTAACTTTCCAACTGGAGCCTTGTAAATTAAACTCACAAAATACCAGCTAACAAGAGAAAAATGTTTTATCTGACATGGAAGACTTCATAAGAAAATGAAAGCCCAAAGAAATAGGTGGACTTGACTGTTTTTATACAGCTTGATGGCACCTTGTGGAAAATATCACAGACCCAAAGGCTGTGAGCTGAGGGTAGTGAGTGGGATGTTGCTGGGCTGAGTGTTCAGGTCCCTCCCTGCTTCTCTGCACCTGTAGAGATAGGGGCACATCTTTCCTTGGGGCAGAGAGGCACCTCCCACATGACGGTCTTGTGATTGGCTTGAAGGATGGCTTGGACTGGGGTGATGAATGGGAAAGATAGGAAGACCCTGGATGATGGAGCCAGAGAAAGGAGGGACATCTCTGCTCCATACCTCTGTCATCTACCTGGGAATCTAGTCTTTGCTCAGAGGTCTTCAAGATGGTACTGGAACAAATATCTTGTAGTGGAACCCATATTTAGTAGGGACATCTAATGTGGGAGGGGAGGGGGGAGCAACACTAGTCTCCAGAGAAGTAGAAAAATGACTAAGACGTGACTCCTTCCCTGCAGGAGTTAGACCAGATGGGGGAAAATCTGAGGCAAAGTGTCTCCAAGAGGTACCAATGACCTTCAGGAGCAGAGTCCACACAGTCCACAGCAGAATGCATGGGGCAGTTGCAGGGTGCAAGGACAGGCCAGAGCAGATCAGGTGCTGGTGAGATCTCAGAGAGCCACAGCTGGGCTTTTCTGCTGTGGATTGGGCAGGTAAGTGGGGTCTGGAGCATAGCTGGCATGGGGTGGGCATGTCCTGAGGTTTCTGTTTGCTGAAGTCTGGAAGTCACTGCTGATACCAGAACATCGGGGTGGGCTTGGAACCCTAAGTATGTGGTGGGCAGCTGGAAGAATGAATGAAAGGTGGGGTAGCAGTGTGTGTGTGTGTGTGTGTGTGTGTGTGGCCCTGGGTCCCTTGGGTTTGTGGTGTACAGTGTTTGGATGGCTGACCACAGAGTGTTCTGTTATCTGGTGACCTCCCTCTGGAGTGTGAGACTAGGACATGGGGACAAGAGCTCTTGGTCTGTGACAGGGGCTCCACCAACTAGGCTAAATGCTGGGGGAGAATCCTGCTGTCCTTATGATGGGTGGCCTGGGGGGGGGGGGAGGCGCTGCCCACCCTGTTGTGTGCAACTCTGTGTGGAAATATCTCTCTACCCAGTGTTACCAGAGTCTGTCCTGGGGAGAGACCAGCACAGGAATTGGTTCAGGTGAGGCAGCAGCAGCAGCAGCAGCATCTCCTTGGCCTTTTCTCGGTGTAATCTGCTTCACATGTCCTGTGGGGACCTGAGCAGCAGCACCAGTGTGTGGAGGTGGGGTCCAGCCCTGTGCCGGGGGCTGCCCACACTGGGCTCTCTGCAAGATAGGTGTTGATTAAACACTGTCTTCACCACAACATTGTGTACTTTTTAATCTTTTATTCACTAGTCCATTTTGCCAGAAGAAAAAAAGAAACAGTGAAAATGAAGTGACCATCAATTAACACTCCCTGGGACTTGGGCAAAATCTACAGATACTCTGGCAACTGTGAGTTCTGCCTCCCCCTAAGTCTGCTCTGTAAGCCACCTGCTGCTTCTAGGTATTTAAGAAGAAAGGAGTTGGTTACAGACCAACCTAAATAATCCTAAAACCAGGGGGCTGCTGCTAAAAGACTTTTGAGACCTGGTATCAAGCATCTCACCATTGTGAAATTGACTATTCCATCTACAACCATTTTCTCTTCAGGATGAAAATGACTGGGTTAGCTGCTGTGTAGATCCACATCACTGTAGGCAGCAGTGGCATGTAGGGTCTCACAGGCACATTGAGAGTTGGCCCAGAGCAGAGCAGGGTGAGTCAGAAGCCCACACAGGTGGGATGTGGGAGCAGAGGGGAAGGGCTGCAGGGGCTCAGTGCTGTGAGGGTGGGGTGGCACTCTAAGGTGGGAGGAGCCTCTCTTCTTGACACCTCTTTCCTGTTCAAGAGTCCTTTAATATGCTTTGCCAGAGTTTTTGTTCTCTGACTGAAGTGGACAGTACCGATTTAGCAAACTTCAGATTTTTTTTGTTTTTTCTTTTATAAGACAGAGTCTGTTGCTCTGTTGCCACAGGCTACAGTGCCGTGACATCACAGCTCACAGCAACCTCAAACTCTTGGGCTCAAGTGATCTCCTGCCTTAACCTCTCAAGTAGCTAGGACTACAGGCACCTGCCACAATGCCCAGCTATGTTTTCTCTTTTTAGTAGAGACAGGGTCTTGCTCTTGCTTAGGGTAGCCTTGAACTCCTGAGCTGAAGCGATCCCACTGCTTTGGCCTCCTGGAGTGCTAGGATCACAGATTTTCAGAATAATTATTGTCAATTTTTTCCATGATTTCTTACTTTACAAGCAGGCAGCTGGTACCTTAGCTTTGTTCCTGTAGGTTTCCTGCCTATTGCTCACTGTGGGCTCAGGAATTTGGGAAGGAGTTTTATGAGGGCTGTAAAAAGTGTGAGTAGACATAGTAATTAGTAGGACTGGCAGATGCCATTTCGGTCCTAAACCAGAAGGTGCCAAACACAATTAAACAACACAAAACCAACTGTGTGCACGCTGGGTTAGGGGATAAAGTTATAAGAATGGCCAAGGGCGTTGGGCAGTTGGTGGAGGTGCCCAGATGTGTATTTCATAGTGCACTAGGGATGGAGTACATCCTGCGGACTGCTGGGACATCGGGTACCTCCTTGCCTGGTTTACCTTGTGGTTTACCTTGACATATCTCCAGCTGTGAACCTCAGCAGCCACGCAGACTCCACACTGCTGCAGGTGGACCTGGCAGGTGCGCTACTGGCCAGCAGGCCGGGTCGTCCTGGGAGAGAAGAGCGCATTGTGGTGGAGGTGACCCAGGCAGGTGCTCCAGGCTCCAGGCGTCGGCGGCCACAGCAGGTCAGACTTACAAATTATTTGAAAGGAATTGTAAAATCTCATTTCATTTCTTTTTTTTTTTTAATAATTTTATTGAATCATAATTATGTACATTGGTGCAATCACAGGGCACGATTCATATACATTCAAAAATATTTTGATCATACTGTTACAGATATCCTTCATGGCATTTCCTTGATCACTATA